>JAHBCN010020848.1:0-14775 GCA_019359885.1 Listronotus oregonensis | reverse complement strand
AATAGCTTAAAATAGAGTTGTTAACGACCGAATGAATCGGTCGGGAGTAATTTCAACAGATTAAATGAAACGGGGAATTACCTACGAAAATATCTCACTAATGCCCCTCGCAGTAGCTACCTTCTTTATCTGCTTAATGGAGGTTTTCGAAAAATCCACAACGCTTGTAAAGTGCTTTAAAAAACTTTTATGAAGGGTTGTTTTTTTATTTACCAGATTTCACTAAAATATACAGTGTATCCCAAGTTGGAAGAGAATGAACTGGATTATTGTAAACTATAAGAGAATGACTTAAAAAGAAAATTTGTAGGCCATTTAGTTGTAAATTTAAAACCGGTATTTATTTTGTTTCTTTTTTAAGATATTAAAATAATAATAAAAATTTGTATTTTTAAAAAAGTGCTGTATTTCAAAATATTTTTGGGATCTAAAAAAAAGATTATTAGCACAACTTTTATGATGTTTCGGTTATTGAGATACCATCGTCAATCTTATTTTTCCTATGGCAACCATTTTGTTTTTTAGGATATTAAAAAAAAACGTTTTTCCATTAGTATGACGTAAAACACTTTTAACCAGTATTTTATTTTTGTGTCAGAAAACGTAAAAAATTATTTTTGCCCGAGTTGACCGTGACTATGGTGGTCATTAGCTCTACAAACAATTGACATTCATTTCCATAAACGTATGTCCAAGTAAGGACAAAGATTCACTCAGTGTAGGGCATGGACTAAAAAGCCTTTTAGTAACTTTTGTTTTGTTTTTATTTTTTTGGGTTTTATTAATGTGGGCATGTTAATAATAAAGTTATTAATATTTTTTTTTATCTTTGAACAGTCCACAAAGGCTGAGGCCTAAGAACTAACGTACCGTGGGTGTCTTAAGTGTAGTGAGAGCATAGATATATAAGCAAAGGGAGATAAAACTGTTTACAATTAAAAGCAATCAAACATTGAAATAGTGTCTACCTCTCTAGATCACTTGATGGTCAAACGTGCTTGATACACATGCACCCTTGCCGATTGTCCTTTATTGGCGAATTTTTAGGATATTGCTTTATTAATATTTTCTTTTCAAATTCTTAAAGAGATCATAGATCATAACATGTCGTTATGCAATAACTTAGTAGCAGCGACAGAAATATGTTTTTTAGTTAATTTTTACTTTGCTTTATTAATATTATTCTCAAAAATAATCATAACCGAATATTAACGGTCAAGATGGGCAACACTGCTTTTTGTAGTTTATTCATAATTTTTGTACGCTAGGGTCACGAAGGTCGTCGGTCAGCTAGAGTAAATTTTATTTGTGTTGTAGGCGGTGTTGCATTTCGTTTAAACTAGCTCAGAGGGAGATTTGTTTTTTAAAGTGCGGTTATAGGAGGATTTTCTTAATATTTTATGTATTATTTTAAATAAACAAGACTAAAAAATGGTTGTGAAGTGCCAGGTTTTAAAAACTGATTCTCGTAATAAAAAACTTTCGTTTCACAGGTAAGTTTAAACAGTTCTTTTATAAAACTTCACTTCATTGACGTGCAATACCATGGCGAACAAATAACATTTTGTTGTTAATACCTTTTATGTTATATTTTTGTGCAGATTAACAACGATTGTTTACTTATTTTAGCATAAAAGTTGATTATATAACTAACGAAAAAATTATAATTGTTTAATTATTTTATAATCAATTGAAAGTAACCATAGTTTTTGTTATAAACTTTTTTATTAGATTAATATAGCATATGAACGATTTTAATAATAAAATTTGTTTTAAGGTTTCCTGTTGACTCAGAGAAAAAAAATGGTTTTCCCTACTTGGATTTAAAAAAAATATGCAGTTACCCCAAATTGTCAAAATCTTTCAGATTATTTTGATCCTTGTGATATTATCACAAATATAAATGAATAGTTATTTAAATATTCTTGGATTAGTTAAGAATACTTTAATATTGTTACTGAATACAATAAATTATATGCAAAAAAACAGTTATATTTTTTCTCACCTTTTTCCTTTTCTCGTAATCAAAAAACATTAAAAACATAAAAGTTAAAAATACCTATTTAATTTAGAGAAATAAAATTTATTCACGAGAAAGGGTCCCAAAAATAGATTTTTTATTTAAATCCAAATCCCAAATTTTAATTTTTCTAAAAACGCCCAATTATATTTTGATATTCGTACTGACTAAACATTTTTTGGTCTATTATTTTCCTCCTCTTACTTTTACAAAATGGTATTGCATGCGTTTTTGATCTCATTAGTGGACTTTGAGGGTGGCTGTCAGATGATCTATTATCCCTTTTTATGAAATTAAATCAAATCTATAAAAATCGGTGGATAGCGATGAAGATAAAAACAAGGGCAATTGCGATAAAGTTAAAAAACAGATTTAAGCTTTTTATTATGTATGGTTAACGGTTAACAATGCCAGTTTTCAGAAGTGTCGCTTTATATGATAAATAAAGTTTAGTTATTGTATTGAACCAATAGGTTTTATTTACTTGCACGTTCCTCGAAGCAGAACAAAAAAGTTGTCATGGCACTTTATTTGGACTGAGTCTCATAAAATAGATATTTTGGATAATATACTAAAAAAATATACTTTAGTAATTTTCTATAGATAAATAGTTTTTGGAAACAAACTACGCCACTGGTGTCGCCGACGTTTTGCCTGCTAAACATTTTGCGGACTTATTTTTCGAAGTCCTTTTCTTACACATTATGAATGTTTGATACACAACAAAAGCCAATTTATGAATGAACGGTTATATCTCCCTTTGCTTATATATCTATGAGTGAGAGGGAGTTTGTTCACACGGGACTTAAGTATTTGGAGACTGGGAGGAGAAGGAAAAACTTCTGCGGGTAGCAGGTTCTATAGTCTGGACACTCCAGAAATAAAAAAAACAAAGAAAGCGGGAAGTTTGAGACCTCTCTAGTTGAACTGTAAAAGGATACATAGAAGATGCACTACGTGTTGCTCTGTTGGGAGCTGCCAAAGGAGGAATTATACCAGCCAACTCCCTTGACCAAAGCCGTGAAAAAACCTATAGAGGAGCGACAGATCCCCACAGCTCGACGGTGGGCAAGAAGAGGAAGCCTTTCTGTAAGCGTGGGTCATTAATAAGACAAACGGCTCTTCTTTGATGGAGTTCAGAATGCTATGTTTTGTAGAGGACGCCTGTTGTAGAAGAGGCCGTAATTCTTACGCTTCCACAGCAATTATAGTTGCCGACATACCCTGATGAAGGCTAAAGAACTGAAACCCAGTAGGTGCGGTTTTAATGTTGGATGCTCTGTGTAATAACGGTTACTCAATTGAGACACAGTGTAAATTAAGATTAATGTTTATTAATTACTAAAAGTAAGTTAAAATTTTACAAATATTTGTGATACGCCCCTGGACGTATCACTAAATCTGATGAATGAAAATAATCAAAAGACGGAAGGTAAATTTAAAATAATGGAAAATTTTCCCCTTGACAAATTCTTAATAATTAATTAGATTTGTTACACACATTTTAAAACAAGAAAAGAATGAGGAAAGAGTTTAAACCTTGTCCCTCTTTTTGGAACAACAAAAAATGCAAACAATTTGTCAAGAGTTCAAATAAATTATGACTTAATAATTTATTAAATGTAAAACAAGCACTAATAGTTATCTACCAACAAGTTTTAAATTACAAAAATTACTGGTATCGAAATTCACAAATTTTGATTCGCAAATGTGAGAAATTTTATTTTTAATCAATGAAGAAATTTAAACTGAAACCACTCTAGAAAAGAAAAAGTTTTACTGAGTTTACATTACAAATTACATGTTCTAAAAGTTACAAACTCTTATCAAAGACAGTGTACAAAATTCTACCTTTTATCAATGAATAAATTTTGAAATTAGAGTCACTTAAAGGTTAATCAATGTTAGAATTGATAGTCAATTACTGGTGAAAATATTGCTGTTCACCGCAAAATCACTGATGATTATAAGACCTTACCTTAACTTGGTCTTAGCCTTGGAAAACTTTTACCAGTTGCTCCTTTCCGGAGAACCAACCACGTCTCTTTTTCACTTCTGGCTTAACACTTCAACACACATAAGAGAGTCCTGTCTAATCCTTTCACCTTCACTTAATTGCTAACTTAACAATTTTTACTTTCTTTGTTTACATAGAGGTCAATATTTTATTGACATAGGAAACTGACATTCCTAACAAAATGTAGATAATAGCCCACTAGCTATCATGGAATATTGTTATTCCATCAAGAGAACGAAACCTGGTGTTTTACCAGAATTTTAACGGAAACATCCCCCAACTGTTGACTTAGTGACCCATCCAACGAACAAACACTACTAGAAATCCAAACCTCGTGCTTTCTGAACGCAGCTATCTTCTGTCAGTACAGTAGCGACAAACGCCTGGACAATCAACTAATAAAAGCACAAAATAAAAAGGCGAATGCGCTGGTAGTACTATAAATTTTTATTTCTAAGTTATTTTTCCCCAATTCCAACAAAAATAAGATTTTGCTGAAATACATTACTTAACAACTGATTATTTTAATAAATAAGCAGTTGTTAAGTAAGATTTTAGCAAAATTTTATCTTTGTTAGGATTGGGTAAAATTTTAAACTTGCAAAAAATAAAGCAAACAAAAAATGTTATTGTTAACAATATATTATAAATTAATTTGTTATAAATACAAATATTTTGAGAAAACCAGGAAAATCTTGGGACATTTGCCCCAAATTTTCAATAAACAACAACAAAAAATTACATTCCAAAAATAACAGTAACAAATAAAACATGAAATTTCAGAATAAATGAAAAATATTCTCTGATAACAACATAAATTCTTATACCTGAGATAACACAGGCAAAATAAAATATATTCTAAAAATTAACAATAAAACTTCTAAAACTATCACAGCCGGGGTTGGATGAGATACTTCTAAAACTGTCACAGCCGGAGTTGGATGAGATCATGCTGAAAGGTTCCTATAAAACAAAGAAGCTAGGCAGTATTCGCTTATTCAAAACAGACTAAAAATACATAAAATATGATATGGGAACTTTAGCTATTAATTTAGGCAAAGACAGAAGCAGACAGCGGGCAAAAATATATAAAGAATTTAAATTAAGTAATGTGGTAACTGAAAAATAAACATAAATATTTATAAGAAATGGTAAAAATTATTATTTTTAAAGTTAGGTTAAATATTTCATAAAATTACGGTCTGAACAAATGAAAAGAGCTTGCAGTAAGGTTCGAAATATTGTTGCCTAAATAAATTTTTAATTTTATTCTTGTAAACATTCTTATCCAAATATTTGTAAATATCAGCATGTAGTCTGTCTACAAGATTCACTAGCAAATTTAAGCCTTCGTTCGTTATCAAACTCTTTAAACATTACAAATAAATGCTTGTCGGTTACCTCCACTAAAAGAGATTACTCTGACAAGTTAAAATGAAATTGAAATTTTGTAAATAAGGTATAAATTAACATTATTTAAAATTTTAAATTTAGGGTTGTCCAATGGTTCGAGAGGTAAATTTTGAAAAGAATTGAAACATTTTCCGTAACTGTGTTCTTTTAAAATGGAATTCATAAAGGGTGACCAAGGTGCAGCTCCATATTTAAAGCGAGAAGGATCCTCAAGATTTGCATAATTTAATTTTGAACAAGGGTCCTCACAAACATACATTTTTACAATCTTTTGAGGGACTTAAAGTACATTTAATTTTCCAAGCTTCTAACGATAAGGGATCTCGAAAAAAAGAATGAAACTTTTTGTTCTTAAAATCTGTGCTTACAATTTTACTATAATAGGCGTTTCTGCAACAAGGATAATTACAAGAATTTTTCAGCCTACATGTTGTGTTGGTGCCATTGCGAAGATATTTACAAAGAATCTTGGTTTAATATCGAAGAAGGCTTACTACAATATTTAAATAACATATCTTACCTTATATTTTTTTCACAATAGTGTGGAAAAAATAAGAACGCAAATTTAAAACAGTTAACCCCAAGTCAACACTTACAACCCAAATACTAGAATAGAAAATGGCCGACACAAACACAACACAACACGGGGATTTATGGTTAAAAAGGGATATAAATAATTCTCACTTCTCATTGGTTAAAAAAAAATCGACGTTTCGCCATCTAGAAATTTACTACCAAGTTACTACAAAGCAAAATATGGAAAAATATAGATATCTACTTATTCCCTGGCAATGATATAATTGTCAAATGTCACTTTTTCCAGTATCCCCATAAGAAGTTGGCCAGGCGTGGACCCATCTTTACAGAGTGTCTTTGTGTCTCACAATTTTTCTCCTCCTGCCCAGCGTGTAGTACCGCCCATACGCGTCACTTTGGACCTTGACTAATTAGAGGGTGTCTTGCGTGGCAAATTACTCTTTAGGCGCGGTTAACTGACCAATAAGAATTAATTTAGCGAACCCATGTTGAATTCCACTTATTTTTGGATGATTTATTGCCGTATTCCCCGAAAATAAATCGGCCAAAGATCAAAGCTTTTGCTTAACGTTCGCTTTAAGAAATAACATATTTTGTTTGCAGTTTTAGTTTATTTTTAGATTATTTCTAAGAATTTTATCTGTAGCACAGAACTGTTTGCTTAGTGGAAAGAATGCCGCGTTAAGTTTGCTAGTAAAATTATTGATTTTTACCGTTAGAAAAGATTTTTATTTTCTTTTTATTTATGGAGTGAATATTGCAAATATTTTACAGGTTGCAGACTATGTTTCTGCAACAACGCCATTCCAGACATGAAAACAATATTCTTAAGAGGGTCCGATTTGGTAAAAAGAGAAATACTTTTTGGCTCGAAAGAGGAATTTGAAGCTGCCAAGGCTATGGATGTAATGTGCTTGAGACAGTTGAGGCTATTCTCAAAAGTAACGCCGACAAGATTAAACGACTCTTTGTTCTGCAGAACTTGGCCGCTCATATGTAACGGATGAGCACTGACAGACCTTTTTCGGCGAAAGGCGATGTAGTTTTTATGAGGCATTAAAGTGGAACAAGATTTTGTGCTGCTCCCAATCAACAGTAGCATAATTTGAGGTTTCTTTTGTGAGAGAGCATCGTTACAACTGACACTACGCTTGGTTTCCAAATCATGTGCTTATTGACTGAGCTTTGACGAAATAAATGTTATGAGTGGAGGGTATTATCGTCAGCAAAACTATGAATGGATTAGATTGTGGAAGACAAGAAGTTGAATCGTTAATGTGTGAAGAAGACAACAGTACAGACTGCGACAAAAAAAAATACATAAAACAGAAAGATGAATCTTTCAACAGGGTTATATAGATGAGATTAAGCGTGTCTGTAAAAGGTCTTTACAAAAACCCACCACATATTCTACAGACCAAAATTAGCCGATTTACGTAAATTTACCTTAGTACAAAGTTGCTTAGTTTGGGCGCTGGGCGGCGCTGGAGTACAATTTTAAAATCGTTTTTCTGGATTAATTTAAAAACTGCTCGTACTATTTTGCCGAAATTTGGTACGTTGAAGTGATTTTATGAAGCAAAAAACCCATGGCATAATTATGATTAATATCAACCATGGGCGTAGAGTTTTTTTTTTTTATTAAATGCTTGTTTCAGATTTCTACGCTAATGGATCAAAAGAGGATTAGGTTCAACATTTAGATTCACTAACTTATTGCCCCAGAAAAGGTACTTCTGATAAGACTCGCTTTTTTATTTTTTTACAATATACGGTGTGTTTTTTAATTGTACGTCAATATTTAGAATTCTTGAGCCATTTTAAAAGAAAACTTCATATGAACGTATGTCCTAAACGCCTTAACTTTAGATCAGGGTGTAAAATTTTTAAAGATAAATATTATTATTAATATCTATATAACACTTTAGATTTTTTAATAAAATTTGGCATACATATAAATGTATCAAAAGAATTTTTAGTACCACATTTTTTCATATTTTTAAATTAATAAAATTAAAAATTTATATTAATAATTATAATATATATTATATTATAAATATTTATATACGGGTTAAAAGTTATCTCTAATATTTAATTTTAATAAATAATAATAAAAAATAAAAATAAAAAATATATAAAATTAATTTTTTAAATATTTAAATTTAAAAAATATATATATATACAGGTGTTCGGAAAATGCGTTAGAAATTTTAAGGGATTTTCCCACATAGTAAAATGTAGTAAGTCTTTTGGGAAAATTTTCGAGATCTCGATGGTTACGTTAGGTAAAGTTCATTAGTTTCCCCATATTACATTTATTTTTATCAATTTAGTTGATTTCATACGAACCAAGCTCTTTAGGTTCTAATATTGTAGGTTAAAAGGTTCTTTCGAAACCGCTAGAGGGCACCCCAAAAAAATTTATTATCCCTATTTTTTTTATTTGGACAGATATTGCAAATTTAATATACCAGCTTAAAGACTTTTAAAAAATTTAAAAAAAAATGTACTTTATAATTCAATAAACCTAACCATTTAGCCACTAATCGACATCAAAGTTTTCATCAGTTTTATCCAAATTAAAATGTATTTAAATGGAATCAACAAATCAAGTCACCTTGGTAAATTTTTTGCGAAATTTGACAAATTTTGGGGTTTTTTTGAGGTTTAAATAATTTTTCATGTTAAAAACATTGCTGTAAAATGGAGAATATTTTATATATTAGTACAGTACATTCCACAATAATTCGTTAATTCGTTTTAACTGCTTAAGCTACGTTAGTTGTAAACCAATAACTTTGGGTACTCGCATGTAGGCCCGGGACTTAAAATTATATATTCAAATTTGCAATATCTGTCCAAATAACAAAGATAGGGGTAAATAAATTTTGTGTTTCAGGTAAAGTGCTCTCTAGCGGTGTTCGAAAGAACTATTTTTAACCTACAATTTAGAACCTAAAGAGCTTGGTTCGTTGCCGAACATCAATATGATGGAAGAATAAATTGTAATATGGCGGAAAACAAACTAAAAATTGAATTTTCGCCTCTGTATTGGTAAACATGGAAACCCGACATTTTAAATGACTATTTAAATTTTTTTAAAAATAAATTCCCCACATTTTCGAACACCCTGTATATTATATATATATAAAATTTTTTAAAATTTTTTATTAATTTAAAATTTTTATTAATTAAATTTAAAATTTTAAATTTAATTTAATATAAAAAAATTTTTTAAAAATTTTATAATAAAATAAATTTTAAAAAATTTTATTAAAATTTTATTTTTATATTAATTTTTTTATTTAAAAATTTTTTTTAAAATTTTAAATTTTTTATTAAAAAATAAATATTAAATTTTTAATAATTAAATAATTATTCCAAAATGCTTGAAAAATTAAGGGGGGTTTACAAAAAATTGTTAGTAAGTATTTAAAAATGTCAAAGTCTTATTAAAAAAAAAAAAAAAATTCCTTTGGGTTTTTTAAAAAATTATTAAAAATTTTTTTCTTATTTTAAGCCTATTAAGAAAAATGATTTTTTAACCCAAATTTTCCCAATTTTTTAACCCTTAATTTTAAAATTAAATTTAAAAAAAAAAACTTATAAAAAAAAAATAATAGAAATTTTATTAAAAAAAAAATAGTAAAAAAAAAAATTGAATAGAGTTGATTTAAAAATAACAATTGGTTTAAATTTTTAAAAAAATGTTTTCCCAAAAAGATAAAAAAAGGGTTTATTTTTAAATTATTTTTCTTCAAAAATTATTAATTTTTAAATAAAATATTAAAAAAAAATTTAATACCCAAAATATTGGGAATTTAATAAAGTAAAAGGGGCACCAAAAAAAAATTTTAATGTTTGCTAAATTCATTTTTGTTTAAAATGGCTTTTCGAAAATTCAGATAATCCTGTAAATTATTTTACATTAACTGTAAATAGACTGCTTCCAAAATAATTAACTTTTTCTGCAATAAAAAAGTTAAAACTGACGTATATAAAGACTTAATTGTTAATATTTAGTGATGAGTGAGACCGGTCTTGGTCTTGCGGTCTTGGTCTTGGTCTTGCAGCAAGACCAAGACCAAGACTGACTTTTCGCTTGCAAAACCAAGACCAAGACCGTGCTATGCAAGACCAAGACTAAGACCAAGACCGAGGTGTGCAAGACTACGCAAGACCAAGACCGACCTGCAAGACTCTTGCACTTCTGCAATTTTTTTTGATATTGTAATATTTAATTGTTATATTTAATATACATAGGCATTTCATACAGACATGACAAAAACTGTGTCAAGAACTGTCAAAAGAGGCGATTATTTAATAAGTAAGAGTTTCTTAAATAAAATAATAATTAAATCGATCACTTTGTTCTTTTAGTTCTATAGTTCTTTAACAACGATAACGAATAAATTTAATAACATGTTTCAAAAATAATGAGATGGTGACTCAATGGTCCGACAAAGCTTGACATCTCCAATATCGTTTACGACAGAGAAAAACTAGGGGTACAAAAGTTATGGAAGCTGAATATTACTTTCATAATTTCAATGTTTTTTTTTAATTAGCTATCAAGTGATGCAACTTACAGGGTGGATAAAAAATCTCCAAAATCCAGAAATACATTATTTTTGTTTCACACTGTAAGAGGTAGCACCATTAGATTGCTTCTTAAAATTAAGATAATGTGAAAGTAATGGATTAATAAAAAATATATTTGCCATGTGATAAAGGAGTACTTTTTATATAAATGGATTGTAAAAATCACTTCCGGTTTAGACGAAAAAGTCAAAACCGAAAATAATATTTAAAAACCATCTACGTCGACATTGTTCCTATATAACAACAAGCATAATATACAGGGTGGCGATTTTTTCTAAATAGATTTTTCGTCATAAATTTTTTATTTTAGGGGAAAAGCTAAAAATAAGGGAGTTTTCTTGAGTGGCAGTGGATTAATAGAAAAATTCTGAAATGGAAAATAATTTTACATTTTATGCCCTTTTTGTCTATAATTTTTGTATGTTTAGTTTTTCACTATAATGGACGATTTAGGAGATATCGAGCTTTGTCACACTATTGGGCCCCCTTGTATCTGCAGATTGTTTATAAAGTATTTCTACAAACTTTGTACGAAAATCTTAACCAATTTAAAGGTAAAAAGTTCATATTAACTGAAAAGTTTTTTAATAACTTTTTTAATCAGAAACCATTGATTACATATCGAATTATTTTCACATATATTGCACATCTGGTTGAAATTAAAAGTTTTTTTCGCTCACACAGTAAACAGTTTTCTATTTGCTTTAATTTTATCTGCTTCTTCAAAGAAAATTTATATAATTTTATCCCTAAATGTTTTTATATGCCACCAAATGTATAAAAGAAGGTTGTGTCTTAATTTAACCAAAAATAGAGCGCTATAAAGGGGTGGATTTACGCAAAGGCTGAGTAGGCTAAAACCTAGGGCGGCAAATATTATGGGCGGCAAATTTACGATTAATATTTTAAAAAATGTAATGTTAAATTAATAAAAAAATATAATTCAGCGAATAGATAAAAAAATCCTCAAATTTGTTTGTTTTAAAGAATTGTTAATTAATTTTCTGTATGTTTTACTTTTGTTAAATTTGTTTAATATTTTTTATAAGAATTACTAGTGTAGTTTACATTCAAAAAATATTGACATAAAAAGGCGGCAAAAATTTATTATCCTAAACGGAAAAATTTAAATCCGGGCCTGGCGCTATAATAAAAAACGCACTCATTAAAAATATGTTTTAATCAAATAATTTAAATGTACGTTTAAGATTAAAATTGGTAATTTAAAATTTTAAAGCAAAAAAAAGATTCCCATTTGATTTATATTTAAGTATTAAAAAGATAATTTTATTCAAGATTGCTTAGTTTAAATTATTACTATCAAAAAAGACAGCAAGACCAAGACTGCTTGCAAGACCAAGACCAAGACACCTTCTTTGGCTTAAGACCAAGACCAAGCACTAAGACCAGACCAAGCCAGCTGGTCTTGGTCTTGGTCTTGTTTTGCTCATCACTATTAATATTGTCCAAAATACGTTTATTTTCTTTTAGTAATAACATATGCAAAAAATATCATTTTTTTTTGCCTATGTCATATAAGCATAAAATCTTTATTTATTTATTTATTTATTCATTTTTTTGGCTTATATAAATTCTCTTTAGATAGTCTCTCCATTTGGTCAACTGCTTTTGTATCCACGGTAACTGACTTTTTAGATTAATGCAATATATTATTTTTGAGTTTAAAGATTTAATATTTAAATTACAATCCATATCATTGAGACTACGTCGAACGTCGCCCGTATCAACCGATATGCATTACTTATAATGAAATTCCTAATGCTAAGCTAAAAGAAAAAATATTATTTTTTAGCCTGTCCGTTTTACGTATAAAAAAATAATCTAACATTTTCTGGAGAGAAAATTAACCAGAAAAATCACTCACTTCATTAAAATTAAATCGAATTCCAAATGAATTAGAGTTTTATTTTAGAGCTTCAATTCAAATCAAGTAAAATACAGTTGGTCGGAATTGGACAGATGATTATTTGCTTAATTGTCATTTTCGTTTGAAAAATAAAACTTTTATCTGGTTTAGTATAGCTGGAAAACGACTTTAATTCTATTAAATGGTCGACAATGAGATTCTAAAGCTTTTAAGTCCTTGTTGAGTTTGAATTATTTTAACTTGTGAAAATACGATTTTGTAGCAGCATTTTTTTAAACTTTAATTAAATTTATTACATTTTTTAAATTTGACAGCCCGCAAAGGCTTGATGCCCAGATACTAGGGTACCGTGGGTGTTGGAGTTTTTGATGTTTGAACAATTTTTTTCTAGTTCCGACAATCACGGATTTAATAGGGACACCAAAAAAGATTCACTTAATTAAAAACATTAGTGGCGTGTCTATATTTAAAAAAATAATATTAGACTAGCATGCACGCTCATGTCCCTAATAAAACGATTACATTTTTATCTAAACTAAAACTAAACTAATAAACACTGTTAATGTTTAAAGATTTAGAAAACTTTAACATTTTAAATAACCGATTATTAAAAAAATGACATTGGTTTAAATAAATAGTAGTTTTCCTAAAAAGTGCGTACGCGATTGCGTTGCCCAAATGACGCGTAGAAGAGTTCGGGTAAACACTAAGTGCTATTGACCCTAATGAACTTATAGATAGCCTAAAACATGTTACCAATATTAAGTTAATTACAAAATAAAATAAAATTAAATTAAATTGTTTAAAATTTTAATATAGATTCTTAAAATGTTTGGTTATTATTTATGACGTTTTAACTTATTATTAAATGTATGTTGACTTATTTTAAATCTGTCAAATGCTGTATTTTTTATTATGTTGGATGCTATGACCATTAGGCAAATGTAAAGAGAAGGATATATGAAAATATAATAAAAATTCAAAATTTAGGAATCAACAATCAGCTGATAAGCATTTTATAATAACCACAAAATAAGCTGAAATGCTTCTGATATTTTGGCAAAGGGCGAAGCATACTTCTCTCGACTTACAGTTCCACTGACTTGCCAAGGTACAAATTAATGGCGGTTAAACCAAGTTCTGCTACTGGTATTGCGCATAACCAATATCTGTCAGATATAATGCTTCCTATTGTGCTCACATTCATCTTTTGCCATTGAAAAACACCTCGTGCACTACAAAAAACGGAAAAGCACCAGGTTATAGGAAACTTCGCTAACAGCGCCTAGCCCCAGAAAAAGAACCCCATTAGTTGGGTAAGTCTATTGATCCTTGGTTAAAAAAGTTTACGGCCTACAAACCGCCCTGCCAGAAAAAAACTATGTAGCTTTTTATCGCGTGACTTTACTGATCGAAGGTCAAACAAAACTTCCAAGGAAACTTGTCTAAAACGTTAAATAAAAGAAAATTCATTTAATGTATTAACAACAGATAATTAGGACGCAATCATATCCTTTATTTAAATAATACTTGTTTTACCGTTGCTTGATGATAAGGAAAACTTGCTACCCCTTTGACTTTTAAAAATATTAAATACAGTTTGATTCCTAAGTTGACGCTTTTTTTTAACTGTTTATTGAACTCATTAAAATAAACAACTTTTAAAATATATTTTTTTAAAGTACTAAAAAAAAACTTACATTTATTTAGTTTTTGTCCTGTCTTAAGTAAGTTGTCACCGCCAAGAAGTCTTCGGGCTGTAGTGCTGGACACTTTAAACGTGATTTCCAAATGTTGTCCACACTTTTTTTTTTCTTAAACCGTTCTGATTTCAATCACCCGGGTACTTGGGTCCAGAATGAGCCCGCAAGGGAAACCGTCGCGTGTACAATCCCGAAGCAACGTTTGCAGATTAACGACACTCTTTATAAATGAAAAACATATTCACGTATTCATTGTTTTTGGATTGTGCTATTTTTGCGATTTAACAATGATTTAAAATTTAAATTAATCCTCGCCTCGTCCGGTTAAAGCAATGCGACTGATTCTTACTGCGTGTTTAACAAGACAAAAAACAAGCGTAAATAAGAAATAAACTATCTTTTTACCCAGGCCCCACTAGACACACTTTTAAATAAATTTAATTTTTAACCTTTAAAAAAAATTTAAAAAGTTAAAAAGACAAAAAAGCCTTAACCCGGATTCACTTTGTAAACTGTTATGAGAATAATATTCATTTGTTACGACACGTATAAATGAAAAAAAGTTTTAAACACCTTAAATTTTTATAACAAAATT
>JAHBCN010020847.1:0-14664 GCA_019359885.1 Listronotus oregonensis | reverse complement strand
TCATAAAAAAATTTGGTTCTGTCAATAATGACATTAAAATCTAAGACAAACATTTTTTATTCCAGCCCAACATTTTATAACATTTTAGGCCTAAATTATTAAATTATATTTTACTTCTCATTAATTTCAATTCCAATTATGGTACATTACACTTTTAAATGAAAAAAAATAGACATATATATTAATTTTTTATGTTTTTAAATTTAAACATTCAGTAGAATTAAATTACAATATAAAAAATATCTTTATTCTACAATTCAAAGTATCTTAATTTTTACCCACATAAAGCCCGCCAAAATTTGAATTAGGACGCGCCCAGCGGCCAATCACCGCAACGCCGGGTTGTGCTTTTTACTGTAGTCTGATTATTGCTGGACATTTTGTTAAGGGATAATCCAAAACTAAAATATAGCGGTAAAACAATTAGAACAATATTTAAGGGTACATTTAGATTAAAAATAAAATACAATATATTTATTTTTTAATAGAAAAAAAAAATCAGTATAATATTAAATTTATTTTTTTTAAATGTTTCTTAGAATAAATATCCATTTATTTCCTATTAAAAGATTACTAAACCTGTTGAATCTATAATTTTTTAGTGATTTTATGGTTAAGTTTAATTCTCCCAGCTCATTTATTTTACTCTCGAAAGTTACTGCCAATAAAACGTCTATTAAATTTATTTTAGCAAAAATTTATGAGTCGAAAGCTAATAAAAGACCTAAATTTGAACAGTAAACAAAATCTGGATACTACTTTTTTATTGAAAAATGTTTTTAATGAAAATAAACATCTTTTTATTGCAATTAAACAGAGGGCGGTTTTTGGATTGATTTTAGGGGTATTGGAAGAAATGGAGTAAATATGAGGGCACATTGTTTAGTTCGATTTTCGAAACAGCTGCAATGGTAAAAGTAAATTACAACTAACTTTATTTGTCTCGAGGTTGTTAGTCAAGATATTAAAAAAAAACCTAAAATCAAGTTTGTGTAAAATTTTACGTAGAGATCAGTGGCGTGCTCATTTTTTATCTGTTGCAGTTGCTTTTTTTTAATAGGACACTCTCCATATGATTCCACCATTCGTTTCAAAATAAAATTTATCCGGTCAACTTAAACATGTAAAGGCACAAAAATTTGCATAGGGCTAAAAATTTTTAGGAATGTTCGGCACACCATTGTATGTGGAATCTGAAAAGTCCCCATCGATCCCGAACCTAGAAAAAAATTATTCAAGGTCAAAGGTAACAAAAACGGGTTTCTTGCGTTTTTCAGCAAAATGGTAAGTTTAATCAAAGAATTACTTAAAACTTAAATTGTAGATCGTAAAATTATCTAAAAAAATGCTTTAACACTTTTTTTCTAAGAGCCACTGTTTCTGAGATATAATGGTTCAAACAGTTGAAAAAGTTGTATTTTCATAATATGCACACGTTTCCACGCCATCTGCAAGGTACTGTACTTAGGAAGTTTAATGTGGTTTTTCCGGTGGGCCTATTTCACGGTCTATTATGATCCTGTTTAATTGAAAAATATGAAATAATAAAAAAATAGTATTAAAAATCATAAATGCGGTGTAACTTTAAAAAACTGGGAAAAATTATTCGTCAGAATCATAATCGTTTAATAATTCGGTTTCCTCTTCATCTTGTTCTTCTTCTCGTTCATCCGGTCCCTGTTCTTCTCCTTTTTTCTGCGTCTTGCTGGGTACAAGTAAATTGTCTCAATAGCGATGCATCACATGTCTCCCTGTGGATTTCATTCGCATCCTGTGCTGTTGATGATTTATCATTACATGCTAGAGAACCGAAGAATCCAACTTTTTTGCAGCCGCATTTAGTACTACATCTCCTTTTACAGTTGCAAAAAATTGTGTTGAGGAGTTTCTCCGGCGCTGGTAGAAGTAAAGTCTGGACTAGTTTTAATGTATTGTCGATCAACTTTCAACCCTAGTCTCTTGGGTCTAGTTGATAATCAAGCCACACTTGAACTTGGTAATATACCCGAAATAGATGTTGATGAGCACAAGCAGAAGTTGGAGGAAGACAAGCTAATTCTATTCGTTTTTTAAACGTGTATTTTTAAGAAAACATGCGTTTCAAAGCTTATCTAAGCAGGTATTTCTTTACCATGCTCCGTACAAAGAAAGTAGAAAGCTAATTCCATTTGTCATAGTTTCTTGCGGAGTTGAGTTACTCTTTTTACAATCTTCAGCACATTGAACTAAATCTTATTTTTCAAACATTTTTAAAACTGTTGTTTTGCTTTTTCTGAAAAATGCAGAGCCGTATTGCAGCCCGTTATTGCGTGTAAAAATAAAACGTAATTTTGACATGACCAATGTTGAGCTTTTTCTGATTTAAAAAATAAATATTTTTTGTTCGAGTAGTAAGTTATACTAGTAAGTCAACATCTTCACCAACAATTATAGTTGTATTTGTCAAGTTAAATTGTTTTATTGCAGTTTCAATTATCACTATATCAGTATCATTATAAGCTTGTTTGACCAATATATTTTCAACGGTAAACCAACATTGAAATAAACCGAGACCTATTGTGAGTACTTGCAAGAAATTTTTGTTAACTTGTAGAAACTGTCATAAATTGATCAAAATAACATATTAATTCAATTTTCTTGCATTACCGCATCAGTGATGTATATTTGTGGCGTACTCATGCATGTTATAAAACATACAACTTTTTTAACTGTTTCAACCGTTATGTCTCAGAAACGACGGCTCTTAGGAAAAAAATATATAAACATTTTTTATAGATTATTCTATGGTCTACAATTTTTATTAAAACTAGTTTTTTGATAAAACTTACCATTTTGCTGAAAAACGCGAAAATCTTGTTTTTGTGACCTTTCACCTTAGATTAGTTTTTTTCCAGGTAAGGGATCAATGGGGACTTTTCAGATTTTACATATAATGGTGCTCCGAATATTCGCATACATTTTTAGCTTTATGCTAATTTTTGTAGCTTCACTCCTATTTTTGGTTTAATTTGACCGTATAAAATAACTTTTTTATTGATATTACACTTTTTATATTTATTTACGAAAAAAAAATTAATTTATGAAAGAAAAATCTACCAAAGCAAAATATGACTACTTTTGTTCTGCTATTGACATGTTTATAAAAATGTTTCTAAATATTGATTCTAATTCCACTGGGTTGCCCCGAAAAAATGAAAATGTTGCTCTAGGTTGCTTGTTTCCTTCCGAATTGGTAAACTTCAAAGGATAATAGGCAACGTGTGTAAACAAATCTGGCTTTTGACGTTTGGTTCTGCATTGGAGTCAGTTACTTTTAATTTATGTAACAATAAATACGAAGGACCTGTTTTAATAAAGGAAAAATGATTGGTGGATTTAAAATAAAATAATGATTAATACAATTAATAGAGTCATTAAGAAGTTTTCAGTGATTGTGGGATTCTAAAAGCTTAAAATACAAATGTAATACTGCCAGGCAATATGCATGTTTTAAATAGTGAGATTTGGTCAGTTAATAAAGTGAAAGTGTAAAGAAAATAAAAATTCTTATTTAACACGAAAAAAAAAAAAAAGGAAAAAATACCCTAATTCAAAAAAATCTAAAGCAGGAATACATTTTGTCTCAAAATGGTTTTCTTATCCTAATAAATTATAACATGTGCTTATGTTATTTCTTGATAACAAAAAAAAAAAGAAATATGCTCGACATCTTTACATAACCCTCCGGCAGGCGCGCCTTTGAAAATCACATCAGCGGTCGCGTCGCGGTACTCTGTACCGCCAGCATAATAAAACTAGTCTTGCTTAGAAAATTAATTTTACTTAGAAATACACACAAAACTAAACAATTATGAGTAACTAATGATATTATTTATAAAACAAATAATGTAACTAAAATCAAAAAACAAATTTTAGTTAGTATTAGATACATAAAACATATTCACGAACTAATCTTCCTCCATTGGTGGATGAAGACAACTATTACATTGCACCGATTTTTCACTATGAGATTTACACACAAATTTTTTGCATTGATTACAAGTAACTGTCGTTTTGTTATTTTTGTGTGCACTGCAAATATGACATCGACCACTCCTATTTTGGTTTGGTGCGACAGGAATATCAACAGTAGTTCTGTAGGGGGATAGAAATTCTCTAAGGTCATTAGGAAGGGTTTGTAACTTTGCGCGTTCCTTTAGATGTTTCTCCATAAGGGATAAACTTAGATCGGTCAGATACTTCCTTCTTCTTGGCGGAGTACTTGTTGGTTTACTGTTATTAAATATAATTTCGGAGTTTATGCCCGCAATATCTAAAATTCTGAAGAAAACTGCTAGAGGCCACCTCCTTGTAATTCTTTGCGTTGTATAGGAAGCGCATTTTTGGTCGACTGTATCAACGCCACTTTTTGTTCTATTATAATGTAATATAATTTCTGTTTTTTTTGTATTCCCATCAATTTCATCATTGTCGTGCATGGTGGACAGCAAAATTACAGCTTTATTTTTTTTGGAAACATGGGATACTAAAGTTACATCAGGTTGGAATCCAAACAGAGAAGATCCAACTATACGCGACTTGTTCGGTAGGTACTCCGGCGTAATTCCTTTTATTTTTTTTAATGTACCAGTCAAAGTTAGACCATTTTTTAAAAGAAATTCCGCTAAATCATAACTAGTGTAATAATTATCTGTAGTTATATTCCTTTTAGTGTTTTTTATGGGCTCTACTAGTCTGTGCACAATATCGAAAGGTTTATTTGACGTTTTGTAGGGTCCCTCACGTTGTATTCCACAATATATTTCAAATTTCCAAGTGTAATACGTTTTACTGTCACAAAGGGCATATAATTTTATGCCATATTTGGCGGGTTTTTGTGGCATATACTGAACAAATCCGCATCGTCCTCGGAATGGATGTAACATTTCGTCTATTGTGACGAACTCCCCCAAACTATAATTATTCATGCAGTTTTGCACAAAATCATCAAATATCGTTCTTATCGCTGCTAATTTATCATATTTCTCGCGTTCCTTTCTTGTTCCTACATCGTCAAAACGAAGGGCACGAAGAATGAATAAAAATCTTTTATAACTGAATATAGCTCTTAATAGAATCATTCCAGTGCCATTTGTTTCCCAAAGTTCTTCAACATTCACATGGTTTCCTTTTTTGACGGAAATTAAGAAAAGTGCTCCAAATAATGCCAAAATTTCATCGAAAGAAGTTAATTTGCAGTCTCGTTCTCTTTGGTACGCAAATTTTGTACGTATATTTTCTATATATATATATATATATATATATATATATATATATAATGATATATTATATATATATATATATATTATATATATAAATATATATATATATATATATAAAAATATATATATATATATATATATATATATATATATATATATATATATATATATATATATATATATATTAGTACAAAATACTATACGCTCAACCATATCTTTTGTCAAAAAAAGAAAAAATGACTCTATAGAATTTGAAACATTTTTCGCAGCACCTTTTGAACCTGGTAATACCTTGACAATATTTTTATTTCTGGTTTTGTTACCAAAGCTTACAGGCGTGCTTTTCCAAATCGTCTCGTTATCTTTTCCAATATAAAAATTTTCATCTTCATTTGGCTCTAAAAATGGCTCGATATATTCCGAGAATTCATCAGCGGACTGCTCCGATTCACTATTATACAAATCTTCTTCAATGACTTCTTCTTCTCCTTCACTTTCACTCTCAAAGTCGGCAATATCATCGTCAGCATCAGACAAGTTGTCGGCAATCGCTTCTAACTCTCTATCAGTAAGTGGCTTTCTGAAGGCTCTTCTGTCCCTAAAATTTGAAACTTATATTTTTTGCTCAAAAACTATGCGAGAAATTACAGCCAAATTTTTTACAATAGAATATTTTCACAGATTAAAAATTTTATGTTAAAAAATGCAAAAGATTATATCAAAAATTTTACTTACATGACAGGTCGCGTTGCGGCACGGAATACCGCAAATCAGCACTGGTTAATTTGACGCCTCAAAACATACTAACAGAAATATCATAATAAAAACCGTGCATGTCACATGTTTCTAATAATAGCCATTGGCGCATACCTAGACGGCCAGGGGCGTCGGGCGAATAAACTGGGAGAAAAATGAAATAATCTTAGATTGCGGCACAGAGTACCGCTGCGCGACCGGCGAAGGGAAACTTCATTGTTTCCTTAGGAACACTCTGTTCCTGCAAACAAGAAATTTTGAAACACTGTTGTCATAAGTTGTTTTAAAGGAGACAAAATGTGTATTTTTTTACCTAAATTTGAAACAGACACTAACATATAAAAACACAAATGTGTCTTTCTCTTGCTATATGTGGTTTGGTGGATACTGACCTTAAGATCCAACTTAGAGGCGACCTTTACCCTCCTATTAACCGAATTAAAACCATTTTTTATCTTTTTTTTTCATGACGGAAGTAATGCACCCCTAAATTTTTTTATTTCATTTTATAAATTAAGACTTTGGAAATTATTGACATTTAAAATTGAAAAAATTATTTCCACAATTTTGTTCTTGTTTTTATATCTGTACCTACTTGACTAATATTTAAATTAGAGTTAATGAATGCTTCAATTACGGCATTTTTATTTTTTCGATTGTCCATTTTGTTGTTTAGTGAATGCAATACATACTTTAAAATAGTTTTCAGTATTTCTTTTTACTTTACAGTAATTATTGTTTTATTCTGTCACAAAAACTTTTTTAATTAATTGTTTACATTACTTATTATTTAAAAATCAGGCTACTTTGATATAACTCAAAAACGAATGAAGATATTAAAACGCGGTTCTCGACAGAGTATAAGTATTTTTTTCCTCTTTTAAATCAACAATAAAAAATCATATCGTTGAATTTAACTTTTTCCGGAAAATTTCGAAAAATCAAACAACGCCCTCTAGTTGATGGACTACAAACTAGCCGACACCAAAAAGGACGACATTTAAAAGCGCTAAATATCCTTTTAAACGAGTACCAACTTGAACCACTTTCGATAAAAGATGTGGGAGATAAAGCTGTTTGAAATTTGCATTATTTATTATCTTCCCCCACCCTTATGGTTGAAGATACGACAAAAAGTCCTTGATCAAACTGATGCAGATTGGTTAGAGTTTTTTGCTAATGTTATCAAAATTGTACCTAAAACTAGCTATTTTTGGAGAAAAAAGAGGTTTTTTTATTTTACCGTTGCGGTTGTGCCATTTCGCGGAATTTTAATAAACTAAAAAATACAGTGCGCGACAAAAAGATGGGGGCAGGGTATAATTTAAATATAATAATCGATATTTATTTATTTCAAAACAAAATATGTCCAACCATAAATAAACTTAATAAAATCGTTATTTTTACGGACATATGGGGTTTAAATATACGTATAAATTTTATTTTCTAAAATTATTCTACTTATGATGCGACAAATAGTTAGGGGCATTAAAAAATTATATATTTATTTTTAAAATTAAACATTGTTAAAACGGAAACATTTTCCATTTATTCTAATTGTTTCAAATATTCCTTTTGTAATGTGATTATGAAGTTCCTTAAAATAATTTTAAGTAATTTGATGCCAGGCATCCATAATAGCCTTTTTCAGATTATCTTCACTAGAAAACTGTCTTGAATTTTTATTAACATTTTTTGCAAATCGTCCCCAGACATTTTGAATTATGTTAAAATCCAGTGATCAGTTGGAGTGGCCGCCAACTTTTATGTTCTTTAAACCATGAGGAAACTACTCTTGCTGTGTGTACTCCAGCGTTGTCGTGTTGAAAAATGTATTTACCTTTTGTCATAGATTTACCATACTTTAAAATGATGTAACTCAGAATATTCATAACACTTTGTGCATTCATGATTTTTGTCAAAAACTGTATATCTGTTTTCCTATTGTACCCGATCTCAGCCTATACCATGACTGACCCTCCACCACTATAACGACGCGAGAGAATTATCTTTTTCTTTCTTAAGTCATGATAATAATATAAGTAACCATCAGGACCTAATTAAATTTAATATTTCTTTTGCCATTCTTTTGAACATGACATGAACTTCTGTGCAAATTGTAACCAAGCATTAATATGTTTAAGAGTTAATGGATGTTTTCTTGTTAATTAGGAATAAGGTCGCCTCTATTTTTTTGTCGCGGACTGTAATTTCCAGCTATTTCTCTTGACCACTTTTACTAAAAATATTATTTTCCCAACGCTGAACAATAAATTTTTTTCGAGATACAGCCGGCGTCCTTTTTATTTGGACACCCGGTACATCATTATCAATCAGCCCATTGCATCAACTGCTAGATATAGGCCTCCCATATTTCTGCCCTCTGTTCTCTATTTTGAGCGCTCTGCAACTAGTTTGTGGTTAATCTTTCCCCTGCTTCTTTTGTCAGCTCTTGGACTCCACTCGAGCAGCCTTTTTGTCCGTCGTCCATCTGTCATGCAAGCAACATGTCCAGCCCACTGCCACTTGAGCTTAGCCACCTGGTAGATAACATCCGTGACTCCTGTTCTCGCCCGTAAGTCCTCATTTCTAACGTGGTCACAAAGTGACACAACGAGCATCGATATTTCCATCTTGCGTTGTGTTATTCTAAGCTTCTTAGCCCTTGTGACTGTCAAAATTCAAGTTTCGGCGCCGCAGGTCATAATCGGAAGAATGCACTAATTAAAAAATTTCGTTATAAACAAATTGGGAGATTACTTCCAAACACATCCTCAAGTCTGCCATATGCAGCCCAAGAGAGCATAATTATTCTTTTTAATTCGCATGTTAAGTTGTCTCTCGAGATTCGTACTTCATGATTAAGATATGTGTACTTATCCATCAACTTCACCTCACAGTCACCAATAGCAATATTTCCACCCAGTAAAACATTTTTATAAATATGGCTTTATGTATATTAGGGCTTTTTAGCAAGACTTGAATTTTCATAACCTTTCAGTTTCTTTTAAATTTATTCTACTAGTTTAACGCTTGCATAACCTTTACGACATAACTTCCGGGAAAACAGCTTCGAAGTCAATTTACAAATTAGAATAGAGTGCAAGCTCGATTTTTAAATAAGTGCTGCACCTTCGGCAGACTCGTGCTGGGAACACACTGGGGAATTAATGGCAAGTCTTTAAATAATTTAATAAAAGGTAATTTTTATGCAAGACGTGCGTGTAACAGTTTACTTAGGAAATATTTGGCTCATCTTATTAATTCATTGGTGCATTTATTGGGCCTTCTACCTAAAATATTCTCTTAAAGGTTTTAGAAAAATTTTACACAAACGAGAATTATTATACAGTGTCACCCATAAAGTCCACATCAAATGGGACAATTTTTCACTAATTAATTTGAGTAAATATTCTTTTTACCAAAAGTTTTTGCTTTTAAAATCATGCCAAATAATGTATATAAAGATGGTCACGTGACTTTTTTTAGCTGTCAAATTTGACATTTTTTCAAAAAATCGCAAAATGCAGCATTATCTTTCAAAATTTCGAAAAATGGTATAGGGAAAAGTTGCATATTTTTAAATTTTACATTTACATACCAATTTTTACCTCTCCAACACAATTTTTATTTTTTTCCCAATTTTTTGTAGTTTTCCACTATATGGATTATCCGAATTTATTTAAAACCATTTAATATTATTTTTTCATATAATATATAATCCTGAAACCTAATAATGCTGGAACAAATAATTTTGTACAAAAATAGAACATACCCAAATGAAATGGCGTCAAACTTGATGCAAATGTGGTATAATTCTTACAAAAACTGACAAAACACTCTTAATTTCTGTTTATTATTAAATAGTTACATTAAAAAATCGAACAATGTTATAAAATTATTGTCAATTTAAATACTGCTTATTAAAATCCTTTTTCAAAACTCTGCAATGATAAAAACATAAACAATTGAACAAAATAAATGAAGCAAAATATCTGTCACGTCAAGAAAGCAGTTGTCTAAAAATTGTTATTTGTGTTATTTTAAAATAATTTTTTTTTATAATGTTAACATTTTTTCAGTTTTTAATAACCTTTATTAATAAAAAACAAAATAATTAAACCTTTGACAATTAAAAATTAAATAACTTATCAATAAATAATAAATTTTAATTGTTTGTTTTTGGAAAACATAGTTGCCAGATTTTGCAGACAAGCGGTTAGTAGGACGGAATTGGCTAGAAATAGTATAGTCAGAGCAAAAATTTGATATATACAATATATATATATATATATATATATATATATATATATATATATATATATATATATATATATATATATATATATATATATATATATATATATATATATATTTTCCAATTTTCTTAAACCATTTATTTATAATAAGTTTCTTGTTTCTTGGGTATAGGTTTTTTGTTATTTGTTATTTAAGGAAACACATCACTTTGACGTGTCGCCCATTATATTGGGCTTTTTCAAAAAAACATTTATTTTTGGTTATCAACCTAAAAACGGAACAAAATTAACTATAGATTTTGCATATACATAAAAGAAAAACAAACAACAAAAACATACACGACTTACAATGGCACTACGATGATTTAATATACATTTAAAAACATTGTTTTAATAATTTTTAATTTTTAAAATACGCACCTCCAAGAAACATCTTGGTAATCGGACTATTTAAAATGTATTGGTACAAATAACTTAGAATATGTTAAAAAATGCTTATTTTTATTTTTTGTTATTAGGAATTTTAGATTTATAAGAAAAGTAATGTTGATTTTACTTGTTATTTTTTTTATTTAGATTTAATTTATAAAAGTAATTTACAAAATTTATATACAGGTTGGTTTAAAAAAATTTGGAGTTAGGATGGTTAACATATTAGATTATGATATATGTGGCTGAGGTTGCTGATATCTTGTTTGTCATTGGGAGCTTGTGGTTCTTTTTTTATATGAATCATTTCCTTAATTAAAAGTTTCTGGTGATGATTTTCTTGGGTAAGAATTGCAGTGTTTTTAAAATCGAATTCATGTTTCAAATTTGCTTCATGTTTGTGTAGAGCTGTAGAAGCGTTTTTCGTATATTTGTGCCCATTAAGTCTGCTATCAAGATATTGTGTTGTTTTTACCAATATATTTTTGGGCAATTTGAACATGGAATTGAGTAAACCAGGTTTGACTTTTTTTCTTAGGGACTTGGCTCTTTAAGGGTGTAAATAGTGATGATAAAAGGTTTTGGGCCTTGTGGCATACAACTATGTCCATGTTTTGCCAGAATATATTTTATTTTTTTCGGACAATTCCTGGGAGTATGGCATGGCAACATATTTTTTTACCCTGTCAGTAACTGTGATATTTTTAGTATTATTTTTATTGTTGTAAAATTTAAAAGTGCGTTGTTTGATAATTTTGTTTATTTGTTTAATGGGAAAAATATTTTTTTCAAAGTGTTTCTAACTTTTTTTAAAATTTGTGGACGTAGTTTGGTGAAGTTAATTTTAATGCCCTATCAGTTAAACCAATTATTACACTATTTTTTTTTTGTGAAATTGGGTGATTTGAGTTATAATTTAAATAACGTCCTGACCAAGTATTTTTTGTGTACCATTTAGTTTTAAGGCTTTCGCATTTTCACTTCATTGGTTAAGTCGAAAAATTAATTTCATTATTAATTTCGATTTCAGACGTAAATTGTATTTTAGTATGAAAATTATTGAATAAATTCACTAGCTCATCTACTTGACTTGATGGTAATGCTGTTAAGGTCGTCAACATATCTTTTAAAGAAGATTATTGGAATGCTGATATTATTTAGTATTTTTCTTCTAAGTATTCCATAACAAGTTGGGCAACAGTTGAAGATATCGGTGAACCCATCGCGCAACCGTCTAATTGTTGATAAAATTTGTCTTCATGTTGGAAATAATTGTTAGTAAGTGTTAAATTTATTGTTGATGAAGGTATTTTCATTAAGGAAGTATGTTCTTTAAGCAAGTTCCATTTTTCCCTAATTATTTGATATAAAAGTCATTAGGTATATTGGTGTAAAGAGAAACGACATCAAGTGACACTAGTTTATGGTCTGTGGAATTTTAACAGAATCAATGAATCCCTTAAAACTAAATGAATCTTTAATATAATAATCGCTTTTAACGTAATTTTTAAAATCGCTTAAATACTTGGATAAATTGTAAAATGGAGATTGAATACATGATACAATCGGTCTCAAGGGAACACCGTTCTTATGTAGTTTAGGCAACCCGTATATTTTGGGTGCGACTGAATTGTGTATCATGAGTTTTTTGCCTCGGATTCCGAAATAAGATTTTTGGACAAAATTTTCTTTACAAGACTGTTATTTTTAATTTGATAAGAGTTAGTTGGATCACTTGTAGTTTTTTATAGGTTTGGGTATTAAAGCAGGTTTTCCATTTTAATTTTATAGTCAGCTGGTTCATGATTACAGTTTTGCCACCAGATACTTTCAATAATTTTATTTACTATGAAAAGCTAAAACAAGAAAAAAATATTTAATTACGTTAAATTTAAAAATCAAAAGAAACTATCAAATTTAATAACTAAAGCATCAATGAGTAATAAAGTGAAATAGTAATTGGCTAACAAATATTTCGATAAACCTATACCGATGAAAATATATATATATATATATATATATATATATATATATATATATATATATATATATATATATATATATATATATATATATATATATATATATATATATATATATATATATATATATATATATATATATATATATATATATATGATATAGTTGAGGTCTTGGCATTGGGTGATGTTTTCTTTCTGTTTAATGAAAGCAGATTTCCCACAACAGAATACATAGCTTGCTTAGAATCGCCATAATGATAAACCTAGTGAAATCAAAAATTCCATTAGGGCAAGTGTAGTAAACGTAATAACAAAATAAAATAAAATTAAGAAAAAACACTAAAAAAACTATTTTACTAACAAAATTAATAAACGAATTAAAAAAAGCAAACAATTTATTAAAGATAACCCCGATATTACAATATTAAAACGGATAAAAGCAACAAAACTGTAATCATGAAACAGTGACTACAAAATTAAAATGGAAAACCTGCTTTCGAATACCCAAACCTATAAAAAACTACGGTGATCCAACTAACTCTTATCAAATTAAAAATAACAGTCTTGTAAAGAAAATTTTGTCCAAAAATCTTATTTCGGAATCCGAGGCAAAAAAACTCATGATACACAATTCAGTCGCACCCAAAATATACGGGTTGCCTAAACTACATAAGAACGGTGTTCCCTTGAGACCGATTGTATCATGTATTCAATCTCCATTTTACAATTTATCCAAGTATTTAAGCGATTGCCTCTCAAAAATTACGTGTAGAAACGATTATTATATTAAAGATTCATTTAGTTTTAAGGGATTCATTGATTCTGTTAAAATTCCTACAGACCATAAACTAGTGTCACTTGATGTCGTTTCTCTTTACACCAATATACCTAATGATCTTTTATATCAAATAATTAGGGAAAAAGGAACTTGCTTAAAGAACATACTTCATTAATGAAAATACCTTCATCGAAGCAATAAATTTAACACTTACTAACAATTATTTCCAAATGAAGACAAATTTTATCAACAATTAGACGGTTGCGCGATGGGTTCACCGATATCTTTAACTGTTGCCCAACTTGTTATGGAATACTTAAAGAAAAAAAAACTAAATAATATCAGAATACCAATAATCTTTTTAAAAGATATGTTGAGACTGCTTAACAGCATTACCATCAAGTCAAGTAGATGAGCTAGTGAATTTATTCAATAATTTTCATAAAATAAATTTACGTTAAATCGAAATTAATAATTAATTTCGATTTCAGACGTAAATAAATTATAATTGTTATATTATAACAATTATAATATTTTAAAAATGTATACTTAGAACTAAGAAACATTAATAGAATTTTTCAAAAACTTATTAATTGCTATACATTTAAAATCAGCTGTTGTTGATGTTACCAACTTCTAAATAATGCATTTAGTTGTAATATACCTAAAATTGAGAAAGATTTGCTTTTTATTGTATTGTTTTTTTTTTTTCCCTATTGTAGACCTGAAGAAGGAAATAAATATTTTCAAAGCTCGTTAAACTAAGAATGTTTCACTTTAATTAGCCCTCTCCTGGACCGATACCCAAGAAATTTATTACCTTTATATATATATATATATATATATATATATATATATATATATATATATATATATATATATATATATATATATATATATATATATATATATATATATATATATATATATATATATATATATATAGATATATATATATATGGGAGGTTCAAATATCATATCATTTTTTATTTGGAGTTATTTTAATTATTACATTGAATCGTTTAAACGGTTAAAAATTAATATTTAAAATTCCGAGTTATGGTATTTCAAAAATGCCAATGCGACAACTCGGGTTTCCGAAAAAAACTATTTATTAAAATTTTCTTACATAAAAAGCTTACTAAAGTAAAAAAATTGTGCCGAAACATTAGTTTACGTCTGAAAAACTTGTTTCTAAA
>JAHBCN010020846.1:0-14809 GCA_019359885.1 Listronotus oregonensis | reverse complement strand
TTAAATTTTTTTTTCTAAAACCCTATTAGACGACATATCAATTAATAAATCTGAAGTTTTCAGTTTGAGTCAGTCAAAAGAGTTGATCTCTAGCCAATACCATTTTAATTGGAGGATTCATGAACACCAATCTGGCTTTTTGATTTCTAAAGTGCCTTCAATAGTACCATTAAAAATGAGCTGAGATGCATGGATTTAAATTTAAAAAAAATGATAATTTTTGAAAACTCAATGCACCATTATTTATAACTTTTTGCGCTACCCTAGATTAAAAAAAAGAGCTTGATCCGATAAAATTCGCAAAGATATGGTTTTTGTTCGCGCTCCGCTATTTTTAAACCTCGATTTCAGTTTTTGACTCGGCATGTCAGTCCGAGAGCTTCTATCCTCACCACTACCTCCCTGGCGCCGACCAAAGTATCAATCACTTTAAACACATCTTTTAGCAATAAAAAAACAAATATAACAACCTTTTATTGTGAGGTATATTAAGTTTAAAAGTAGTAGTATACTATTAAATGCCGTCCAAATTAATTTTTAAATATTATAAACAATTTAAATATTATTAAAAAAAAGTTGGTAACTTGATTCCTATTGGTCATAGAGTTTTCTTTTTTTTTTTCAAAGATATTTGTTTTGAAGCCAGCTTTCCATATTTCTTGGTTTAAAATTCTTAACTTATGCAGGGGCGCTTCGGCTCCAATTGTTTATTAGCATAAAAAGTACCTTTTTTTCAAGGCTCAAAACGAAGGACTGAATATTATTTATTTTATTTCGTTGATCTAAATTAGTAAAATATAAGTCTTAAAAAAGCAAAAGACAATTTTTAATATCCTAAATACGTATAAACAAAAAAGATATAGCCTACTAGATATAGAAAATCAGTAAAAATCAATTATTTCAGCACCAAATGATCCGATCAGGCTTTAGAACCTCTCATTTAATTAAGAAAATTGAAAAACCGATGTTTTTTAATGACAGAAAAGGATTAAAAAATATTTTTGCAATAATTATGAACATTTCAAAAAATGGCTATTTTTAACGGTTTTTTTGCATTTTTTCATAAACAAATGGATTGGTCCATGTCATCAATTTTTGCCGGGTTCAAATTAGAGGTTTTTTTAATACCTAAAAAAAAACATTTTGAACGTGTTCCTCTAAAATTAACAATGGCGCTTGCAGAAGGAAAACACGTTTTTAGCACTTTTAACCCCCTCCACCCCCCACCCCTGCACACTTTTTTGAGTCTAAACCTATATAGTCATATTTAGGTAATCACCCTCTACAACTTCTAACACCTTTCAACCTGTTACAAATTAAAGTCATCAAAATTACCTACAGACTGGGCTATATATTAAAAGGGGTAATTTTGGACTCATTTAAAAAACTTCCTATGAACATATGTCCTAAAAGTCTTAACTTTTGAGACTAATACTGAGATAATATTATAGACATCTTTATGAAATTTGGTAAATGTCCTGTATGCATCAAGGTGCATTTTGTGATGTACAAAAATTTTTATTTTATCTACCAGTGGCGTCCGTACGGGATTTGCGTTGAATATTTTTGGAGAAAAAATTCTATGCCACTGCTTTCTTTTAAAATAAAAATTACTTTTAAAATCCTCATTCATTTTTGAGCAAATTTGATATTCTGGTTTTTCTTCGTCCGATGCCTGGTTTTCGCTTAAAAAAAAAAAAAAAAAATCATTTTACTTAAGATCAACCTCAATTCAATCACATTTTTGTTTATATCTTCCTTATTATTCATCGTTTATATATATATATATATATATATATATATATATATATATATATATATATATATATATATATATATATATATATATATATAATTTTCGAGATTCTTTTCCTTGTTTGCAGTCCTTCAAAATGGGGTGTTTTTTTTCCAGAAAATGTATTTTTTTTATTTTTTGAGGGCGGAAATTAGTTTTTCAAATAGTTGTAGTAGTTTTTATTGATGTATATACCTGTATGTAAAATGTAAATGTTAATTATAAGACTACTACTACAACATTTGAAAAAGGCTAAATTTGGCCGAAACGTCAAAACAATTAAAAAAATACATTTTTCTGGAAAAAAAAACTTTTTTTTTCCATTGTAATTTGAAGGACTGCAAAACCCAAGAAAAAGAATCTCTGAAAAATATTATTAAATCACAGTCCAAGAAATTAACCTTATAAATATATATATAAAATTATATATATATATATATATATATATATATATATATATATATATATATATATATATATATATATATATATATATATATATATATATATATATATATATATATATATATATATATATATATATATATAATTATATATATATATATATATATATATATATATATATATATATATATATATATATATATATATATATATATATATAAAATTTTAATATAGACAATTTGGAAAGCTGTATTTTTTGTTTTATAAATTTTTTTGTATCTCTTTTAGTTTTTGAGATCATCAAAGCTACAAGAAATTTTATATGACATGAATTATGTATTTTTACAAGACCTTTAATTTGGGTTATTTAACCTTTTTGTCTAAATGCAATACTTTTCGAGTTATAATCAAAAAACCGATTTTCGGGATTTTGGAATGTGGTATTCAGTCCAAAATAGGAAAAAAAATCTATTAATGTTATTTTTGGGTTTTCTTAATAATAAATCATTTATTATATTCATTTAAATCCTTAATCACTTAAAATTAGCAAAAAAATCCAAAAATAAAAAAAAACATATTTTCAAATTTTTTCTAGAGGTACCTTGAAAAAATTCTAAAAATACGGTTTTTTGATTATGACTCGAAAAATATTGCATTTAGAAAAAAAAAAGGTATATAACTTAAATTAAAGGTTTTGTAAAAATACATAGTTTATGTCATATAACGTTTTGTGTATCTTTAATAGTTTTTTAGAGTTGGACGTTTCAAATGAAAAAAAATCGCTAATATCTGAAATTACGCCTTATCTTCATATTTTGCTGTTTGAGCCCCAATTTTGACTTTAAATTCGTATTCAGCAAAAAAATAACGCCAGAAAATTCTAGTCTGACACCCAGCACACACCAATTTTTTTTTGTGGGCCTGTGAATTTTTTTTCCTTTTTGGACTAAAATTTTTAGTAAAAATCACATTTTTGTTTCTCCTTTATTATTTATTCTATCAAAAATGTTTATATAACTTTTTATTTAGACAATTTAAAAAGATGTACAGTGAAAACTCTTATAAGCGGACATCGACGGTTCCACTTTTTTGTCCGCTTACGGGGGTTGTTCGCCTATGAGAAATACCAAATAAAAAAAAAAAATCAGAAAAATGTGTACAATTGAACGGAATCGGTATTTTTATTTATTTTTTAATTATATACAGTGTGGATCAGCCAAATGGAATAAATTCAATATTAAATAAATGGAGGCGTATTCGAAAAAATTCTCGGACATGTCGATAGGTATTTTTAATTGCACATTTTTTTCAACTAAACTGTTTATACAGGGTGTCATTGACGGTGGCATTCAACTTTAATTTAAATGCAACACCCTGCATATTATTCAATTTTTGGTTTTTTCAAAGCATTCTAGACGTATTTTATGTACAATGTCCTATACCTATCCTCAACTGTTTCGGAAATATTAAGCGTTTTCAGGTTTCTTGCATCTATTGCTTTTGCATGCTTGCCACTCTCTTGAGAGTTACTTTTTGTACATATACCTACTAGAGGCAGCCTTGCAGCTCGAATGTGCGAACAAGCGTGCGAGAGAGAAAGAAGAATAGGTTTATTACATTTCTCTCTCGCTCCGCATGCTGATTAATTAGCGGGAGGGGTATATACACCGCCGACAAATTAGGAGAAAGAGAGAGAGGGAGAGAGGTTATACACCTATCCTTGCTTCTCTCTCGCACGCTTGTTCCCAAGGCTGCCTCTAGTAGGTATATTCTCTTTCTCCTAATTTGTCGGCGGTGTATATACCCCTCCCGCCAATTAATCAGCATGGGGAGCGAGAGAGAAATGTTATACATCTATTCTTCTTTCTCTCTCGCACGCTTGTCCGGACAGCCGAGCGGCAAGGCTGCCTCTAGTAGGTATATGCACAAAAAGTAACCCTCAAGAAAGTGGCAAGCATGCAAAGGCAATAGATGCAAGAAACTTGAAAACGCTTAATATTTCTGAAACAGTTGAAGATAGGTATAGGACATTGTACATAAAATATGTCTAGAATGCTTTGAAAAAACAAAAAATTAAATAATATCAGGGTGTTGCATTTAAATTAAGAAAGTTGATATTGGCCACCGTCACATGACACACCCTGTATAAACAGTTTTAGTTGAAAAAAATGCGCGATTAAAAATACCAATCGACATGTCCGAGCATTTTTTCAAAAACGACCCCATTTATTTAATATTGAATTTACTCAATTTGGCTGATCCACGCTGTAAACTTGAAAAACAGAATATGTATGCATATGTTACATAATTCAAAAACTTAATGAATGAAAATGCGATTCAATATTCTTTAACGAACGCAACAAAATCTTTTTTTGAAAACTTTTTTAGGTTTTAATCAACTGTTAAGGCGTCTGTATAGAAATTTATGGGAAAAGAATCTTTTTCATCATCACCCTCTTGCATAACTAAAATATCAACTTCTTCATTATCCCTCTCTTGCGTGACCCACGCCTTTTTTATAAAATAAAGAGCTTCTAAAACTTTGACAGATTTTGAAAGCTCTCAAGCTGAGGAAACATCATAACTTAAAATTTGCGATTATACCCTGGTCCATGGGCTGTAATTTTTTTTTAACATAAAAACGTTAAAATAAACACATACCTTTCACCCAATTTGGAAACATTTAAATGTTCTTGCTCAGTATATTAATCACCTCTATTACTGATGAAAAAAATTATTAGGCGCCATTGTAATGTGACCTCAAACACTATTTATTAGTCACTAATATTCTTAAAGACAAGAAAGCACTGCATTTGCACCTAAAAGGGAGATGCTCATGTGGTATTTTTAGAGAGCGCGGAAAGACCGCTGCTTCCGATAAAAATAGACGCTGTTTGTATGGGATTTATTAATTATTTTAGTCCGGTTTCGGAGATTCGTGTCCGCTATTGAGAGCGTTTTGATTCTGTCAGAGATAATTGTACTGTCCGCGTCTGTCCGACAGAGCGTCCGCTAATGAGAATTTATTTTACATAGGAATTGATACCCAAAAATTTGGTTCCAGAAATATTGTCCGGTTATAAGAGCTGTCCGCTCAGAGGAGCTGTCCGTAAAGAGAACTTTCACTGTATTCTCGTTATATAAAATTTTTGTATCTCCTATAGTTTTTGAGATATTAACGATTTTTTTCAAATTCAAATTCAATTCAATTTTTCAATATCTTAAAAACTATGAGATACAAAAAAATATATAAAATAAAGAATATAGCTTTTTAAATTGTCTATATAAAAAGTTCTTTAAATATTTTTCATAGAATGAATAATTAAGGAGATATAATCAAAAATGTGATTGAATTGAGGAATTGATCCTGAAGTAAAACGATTTTTATTTTTTTAAGCGAAAACCATGCGTCGGGCAAAGAAAAACCAGGAGATCAAATTTGCTTCAAAGTAAATGAGGATTTTAAAACTAGTTTTTATTTTAAGAAAAGCAGTGGCGTAGTATTTTTTCTTTAAAAATATTCAATGCAAAACCCGTACGGACGCCCCTGGTAGCGAAAATAAAAAATTGGGTACATCAGAAAATGTAACTTGATGCATAGAAAAAATGTACCAAGTTTCATAAAGATGTCTACAATATTATCTCAGTTATTAATAAACAACGGATTTTGTTCCAAAACTTTATCACCCTGTATCTCAAAAGACTTTTTGGACATATGTTCATAAGAGGTTTTTTCTTAAAATGAGTCCAAGAATCACCCCCTTAAATTTAAGCATGTCTTTAAGGAATACCCTGTATATTGTCGTATACTGGGATAGCAAATTTAGCTGGACAAAAGAATTTTATAGACCAAGATGGCAGGCATATCTGCTAAAAACCCTCTAGAAACATAGAGTATTTTTAAATTTTGAACCCTTTTTTTCTTACAGGTGTTTTTCGTTGATTTCGGCAACTATGAAACACTACCTATGGAATCGCTCTATCAAATTCCTTTCAAGTACGTACTTCCCAAAGTAATGGCCATAAGGCTGGCTCTAAACGGCGTCGAAAAATCAACAGTGACCTTAGAAATGTTGCTGGCGTTCAAGGAGTTCGTGGATAATCGACTGCTCCACATGAAAGTGCTACCATCTGCGAAAAAGATTGTCATTCCCAAGTGTGAGCTGTGGGACCCAGCGACCAAAACCAGTGCATTAGATGTTATTAATAGGTTAGTAGACAAGGTCAGTGAAATGTCCACCACGTTCTCCAGATTTAAATCTATGTGACTTTTTTTCAAGGGCATTACAAATTACAAGACTGACTGAAAGATTTTTTTGAGTTTGGAGCTCTTATATTTTGTTTTGTTGTCTAGGGCTGCTCAACATGCCTACCCGGAGCCATTGTTATTAGGTAGAGGTTTTACACAACCCATTAAGGTCAGTTATGTGTTCTCCTGTAACAGATTTTATGTACAGCTCGTGTCCAAGGAGCAAGAGCTGGCCAGACTGATGGAAGAACTTCAAGTTTCATGTAAATTAAGCGAGGCAATTGAAGACATCAAATTAGGTATGATATAGTAAGAAAATAATAAAACGATACATACTATATACAGGAAATTAGGAGGATATTCCTAAAAATATAGTCTTTGAATACTTACTATAGTGAGAAAGCTTTCTGATATCGGTATTTCGGGGAGTTACTTAAAGTGGCTCGGTTCCTGCTTAGATCACCGTTATCAACGTGTTGTGCTAAACTCGATATCTCGAGACATAGCAGTGACGTCGGGGTGCACAGGGTTTCCCACATCGGTCCTGTACTGTTTCTGTTGTTCATTAACGATGTCACGTCTTGCTTTACAAAAAGTAACTGCTTGTTATTTGCAGATGATTTGAAATTCTTCACCTCCGACACTGCCGATAGTTATGCTTTACAATTCGATTTAAATCGATTTATAAAATGATGTGAAGCGAATTCTCTTTCCCTTAATATTGCGAAATGTACTACTATCCATTTCACAAAATCTCTTGCACCAACCCAAAATGTCTATAAAATTGGTGACTCAATCCTGAAATATTCTTCCACAGTGAATGACTTGGGTGTAATTTTTGACGAAGGCTTATCGTTTAACCTTCATATCGACACAATCGTATGCAGAGCATTCAGAATGTTGGGCTTCATTAAGAGAAATTTCCGACATTTCACCTGCACGAAAGCCATTATGTCACTGTATAACTGCTTGGTAAGAAGTGTACTCGAATATTGCTGAGTTATCTGGCAGCCCCGTTATGTTTGCCATATCGATAGGATTGAAAGAGTACAACATAAATTCATTAAATATTTGTTATTTAAATATCGTTTTCCGTATCAAGACGTCTGCTAGGAAACTGGATTGCTTCTGTGTGGTATGCAGACGCTGGAGAATAGAAGTAGACAAGCTCTCCTCTTGTTTCTTTATAAACTGGTTAATGGGATGATTCACTGTAGTGATCTGCTGAGTATGGTGGATTTCTTGGTCCCCAGGCGTCGAACTCGTCACACCTCCCTCTTCTTCGTGAAAGGACATAGGACCAATTATGGTCAAAACGCGTTTATTGACCGCATGTGTCAGAATTATAACAAATTTTATTACAATTGTGACATCTTCAATATTGATCTGTATTCTCTTAAGAGATGGCTAAGGTTTGGCGACGTCTGATTTAAAATTTAAGATTTAATTTTTAAATTTTTAAACCCTTAATCGAGTATTTACTTAAATGGGACTGCTGTGATTGTGTGTTGATATGTATTGTTTGAGTTTCCTGCTATGTGAAACTTCATCTTGTAATATTTTTAGCAACTATTGTATGTAGTGCAGTTACAAGTATTGTAAGCTTTTTTTATTTTGTATGTATTTTTATGTTTTGTATGTTATTTCTTTTTTATATTAATTTTTGTACCATTTAGGGATTTATCCCTGTAGTATACTGTACTGTGAATAAATGAATAAATAAACTTGATTTTAGGTTTGCCATGTTGCGCTCTTTTCGAAGTGGATCAGCTTTGGTATAGAAGTGAGATAGTCGATGTAGTAGACAAGGAAAACGTCAAAGTCAGATACATCGATTATGGGAACGAAGAGGTAGTGCCGGTGTGTAATTTGAGGATGGTTGAGGGAGAATTGGTGAGTAAGAGTAAACTTTTAAATATCAGTCGGTGTTTTGATTAGCAAGTAAAACATGGTATTTATTAAGGGGGTCCTCTCATTTGACGGTCTGATTTTTATGCATTTTTTGGGATTTTTTTGTGAGTATAGTCTGTCTCAAAGTATACCGTGTTAGCTCGTGCCTTCATTTATGGATTATACCTGCCGACAGCAATAAAACTGCGGATCGGTAGGTATTAAAGGACAGAACATTAGGGACGGACTTTAATAATATAAAGATTTATAATTTATTGTTTATTTGGGTAAGTATAATCTTAAAATTACATAAAGAAATTAAACATATGCAAAGTTTTAATAAATTTATAACTGCATTATCTATACATAATTACATTTTTAATCTAAATATCTAAATCTAATTCTGTTTTACTATCAAAGTCATCATTGAGATTAATTACAATAGGATTTATGTTGTTTTGGATAGAAATGTAAGAGTCTTCAATTTTTATAATGTGCTGTAGTGAATTTTTCCAGCTCTCAACTGGTATGTTAGTAATTACATATTTTATCAAATTTATAACACTGGGACTTAAGGTAGGTGTAACATTTTCTGCTCTGATCTTTGATTTTACTTGGTTCCACAAATGCTCTATGGGGTTGATTGATTGATTGATTGAAAAGTATAAGACAGTTGAGGTTTTTCCGCCAATTACACTGCATATAGGGCTTTTTATTCATATGAATTTGGTTCCAGAAATGCTTTGACACTTTAAAACAGGTGTAGTACAAACCTTTTCACTGTTCTTTCTGGTCTTCAGCCTCCGGTAGCTTATTTGTCCACCATGACTGTTTTTGATTTGTTTTCCAGTATTTAAGTGCGGGCACTCATTTTATGATAATCAAGCTGTTCTAATTCCTCTTCGTCACATAGTTTGGGGCAAATGGTTCTTCTTATAGATGCCCATAGTGTGCAATGCTTTTCTTAGAGGTGCTTGTCCGGTTATTAATCCTGGTACTGTTCTTTTCCCCTGTTTCATTTAGTTTTAGGTAGTTCAACCTTGCCCAATTTTCGAATGGTGAGTCAAATTCATTTAAACTGTGATTTTGCCTTGGTGTGTTCCGTATGACTGATGTTGTTTTTTTAATCCACCAGTCATGTAGCCACGAACCGAGGCTTTTGGTATTCCAAAAAAAGGTTCAGGACCCCAAACTTTTGCGGAATCCCCCCCCGGCCAGGGAGTCTGCATTTTCATTGCCCTGTCTCTTTTGGGGAAAAACATGATACGGAAGAAGCCGTAAAAAGATGCCCAGCCTGTTCAGCCAAATTATCACATACATATTGTTTTTTAATTGCATATGAATTTAGGACTTCCAGAAGATGCATTTTTTTGTAACTGAATTCAAAACAAATATCATTTTTTTAACAAATATTCGTGGATTTCATTTTTTTTAAATTAATGAAGCTGGTGCTTTGTGAAACAAAAGGCTGTGGTAGCTTGCGTTGTCCATGACAGTAAAAAATTTTTTTGGAATATTTTTTAAAAAAAAATTTTAAACCATTTTTTAAAAAATTCTGCACTTGTATCCTCATGATAATCCAAGCTAGAATTTTAATATTCTTTGCAGACAAAAAACAGTTTGGGACAAATCCGTCTTCGGGGAACCGCGTGTATTATGGTAATGCGTTTTCCTTTATTTGAAGGTGCTTTCGTCTGACAGTTTTGACGGGGAACAACCAACCTTTTTGGTACTGTGTCGTGGGGTATCGAACCATGTTTCATCAAGATAAATTATGGATCTGTTTTCTAACCTATATCTTCTAATTTCTTGAAGGTAATTAAATCTCCAAGTGCGTAATCTGTGCGATTCCATTACTACTTGTCTTTTTCTATTCTGCAATATTTAAATCCCATTTTACAAACAACTCTATGGAGGGCGGCACGGCTAAATTTATATTGGTTTTCGTCTTCGTCTAGCTTCTTTTCAGTTTATCCAAGGTAGGAATAACTCCGCTTTCATAAAGACAATATATTTTCCTTCTTATTAGGTCCTGATCACTATTGTCTATACGGTGAGATTGAAAATCACCACGTTTTTTTCTTTTGTTCAATTCTTCACTAATAATAATATCCCTTATCGATGATATTGGAGTTTTTGTAAGTAGACAGGTTTCTTTTAAAGCTTCTTGTTTAATTAGACCTCTACTGATTAAAGTTTCATACACATTTTTCACAACCTGTTTTGCATCTAATGACAAATGATTTCGACGCGACACGTTATATTCTCGTAAAACAACTTTTTCGAAACGTACAGTAAAAACGGTTATTCAACACTGCCACTAAAATATTAGCCAAAATATTTATATGCCTAATGGTTAATACTGAAGAAATACCTGGCCCACCCCCACTTATGAACAAATGGGTTTACCCAATAACAATAGGTAATAAAATCGTTAAAGGTTTATTGGGGTATGGTCCGTCAAAAGCCATAACGATATACTTTGAGACAGACTATACCAGCAAAGAGATAAAACTTTGAAGTTTTTATTATTTATTTATACGTGTTTTAAGAGTATACACTTAAATGTTTAGCTAATATTATTCGTTAAAACCAAACGCTCTGAAGACACCTGCCCCGAAAAAATGGACCTTCCACGAAATTAGCTGACTGGCTTATCTGAAACTAAAAAAATCAGCAGCGTTGTAATCGTTCTGCTTAAATACACGGAATGAACTATTATAAAATGAAAATTTTTAAACTTGGATTTTTGACAGATTTCAGAATAAAAAATTACGAATTTCATGTATTTTTTGTCAACTTTTTGAAAAAAACATATAATAAAAATTCTTTGAACTGTTAAGCCGTTCTAGAGATATGTGATGGAGGAAAGTTCGAAAAATATAGTTTTGAGAAAAACGCGTTAAGAGTTTCAAGTACAGATGTACTTGCCTCTTCTAACTGCTGTATATTTATAATGGCTTCGAATTTTGAAAAATCACTTTACCACCATATTCTAGACACATTAGGAAACAATTTATGCAAAAAATTAAAAATCGATTTTTTGTTACGTCATCCGGGTGAGAAAAAACGTATGGCGTGAATAGATAATTAGATATTTTTGTCAATCGATATTAGATTAGAAAATTTACTACCAACTACCAAATATTACACCAACAATTTTAAGGAATCCTTAGCACAATTCTAAAAATGACTAAACAAGCAATGTGATTGGCTCAAGGAAGTTTAAAGGTGTATGGAAGCCCAATACTGTAGAACAAAATTGTCCAGGCGTGCAGGACAGCGGGAATAGGGGGGTTGGCCCCGCGGAGTTTGCGCAATGAATAGTAGGTCAGAGCCGAACTTCCATAATTCTTTGTTACTATCTATAAAGTTGACATCATCAAATGTCAAATTCAAGCATTCACTGTTTTTTTTTTTTTTTTGCACAAAATTGTTGGTTATTTAATGATACTACCATAGAATATTTAAAATTATTGTGTAATATTGGATTTTATATCATCTTATTTAATATGGAAAGAAGCCTTCTATTTAAATGGTTGATATTTTTGTGAGTTTTGTAGTATCCGTTAAATATTATGTGTCTACAGTATGTCGAGCTTAAAAAGTTGATGATGTAAGTTTAAGAAACCAAAAATCTAATTTCTTCTTAAACAAATACAGAAAAAGCAAAAAGGAACTTTAGCATAAAATTATATATATTCAAATTTGCCTGGTCTGCCAGGTAATTAATAATTTTGATCATTTAAAAGAGTGTACTAAATTATTAAATGAGATAAAAGTACCTAAATGTTAACCTTATTTCTTTTTAATAATCTACAGAAATACACAAACATTGTGGAAATCATCTAACAGATAGTTAAGATTGCCTTACTTTTCTCACTGCTATTTCCTATGAAATTTTTATTATTTTATTATTCATAATTGATATATTATTATTTTTTCGGTTACCTAACGTTACGTCTCATAAGAAGCACCTAATTTAAATATAAGAAATACTTACTTAAAGTAAAAAGCCGGCTATGTTACCCTTTGATTTGCAAGACAAAAGCATTCAACCTCTAATCATTTTGTTATGATATTATAAGTAACAAACAATAAACACAAAATTATAGTCACAATTTAATAAACACTAATTACTAAAATAAGGTTTTTATCAATCAAAAAAACTTCTGGAACCACAAAATATAGGTACTCACACAAAGCAAAACAATCGGCGCAAAGGGCACAAACCACAACGAAAATGACGAATGATGAGACGACGACGGTTGACGATACAGCGCGGATATAGTTTCATACGCGTCGCGCGCGCCCTTGCACCAAAAACCTTAGACAACCTAAGACCATTACGGCTCTCATAAAAGTATAATGTGTTGCCTAACTACACACTGATTTATCAGTGTGTAAGTAGGGAACACACTAAATTATTTTGTGGAATTTTGGTATTGCGCAGAATCGGCGGGGACAACTTTGACAGTTATTTTCATACTGGGCTGGACATTTTTTGATCGAATGGGCCATAGCATTGGGCTTCCATACACCTTTAAACTTCCTTGGATTGCCTACATTGAAGGTTTAAGGAATACTTAACAGTAAGGGTTCCTTGAAATTGTTGGTGCAACTGGCGATTAGCAGTATATTATAATTTTTACATTCGCCCCTACACTTTCAATCTCAAAAAATAAAAATTATCTGGTAGTATTTATTTATTAACAAACCTAATAACAGTTAACAATTAATATAATTAATGATGAATAATAAAAAAATGCAGCAGATAATTTTAAATATATTGGCTTTTTTTCAACTAGAAGAGGAACAAGTCCGAAACGGAATTGCACTTCGAATTGAGAATGTAATACAAAGAGCAGTGGTAAAACTGAGCATACAAAAATTGTGAATAATAGGAAGAATGGTATAAAATTATTTTAACTTTGAGGAAAAATTTTAAATACTGACAATTTACTTTATTTGTTTATGAAATAAAATACGGCCTGGATAAATATATTACCAATCTAAAAAATGAAAAAAAAAAAACTCAAAAAAAAACGATTGAATACTTAAATTACGATCATAAAATAAAATTTGCAAGGACACAAAAGCTTAATCAGTCTCGTTAGTATTGTCAGAACTAAAGTCAGAGATATTGTCTTCGTTGTCGTCGTCGTCTTCGTCATTCGTAATTACAATTAGCGGAATTTCAGAGGCATCACACTCGTTTTGCCTCCCACGCCGCTTGAATTACCTTTTCTGTATGAATAACATATTTTTGCCATTGATCTATAGAAATTTCGTTTATTACCCTTTCCCATGTAGCCAGAACTTCTGAAGGTGACCCCTTAAGATTGGAAATATCTTGGTCGAATTTTCGGTTACATTCCGACTATACCATTTCAATTGCATTAAACTGGCAATGGTATGGTGGCAGTCGCAAAATTTTGTGTCCTAAAGGTTTTTTTGCTATTATTTAATTTTTCCACTTGAAGCTTTGTAAAAGTAAAAGAAACCTTTGAGAATATAGGCTTTAATTAACTTAAATGAAACTAAATGTGATAATGACAATAACATGACAAAGACAATATACATAAGGTAAATCAAGGTAACAAGAAAGTATAAGTATATCAAACATTGTTCCCCTCTACCGGACATAGTCACGTAGATAGCTTGGCATTGTGATTGCGTCTCGGATAGTCAACAGATGAATTGCCATTAAGTTCCCTTTATTTTGAATTTTTTTAGGGTCCTACCAGGTGGAATCTGATCTGGGGTTTTGTTGTGTATCTGAAAACTGAATTTCTGAATCGAACGATTTCGGGAGTTTGCACCTTTACTGGTTGCTTCCTGCAGCAATGGAATACCTACTTTAACCGGGTGTTTTAGGGAAGGGGAGGATTTTCAAGTCAAGGGAGTTTTGACTCTGCCATATCTCCCCGGGAAAAACCAAACGGTATCTCCGTTCCTTTGGCAACGTACATGAGCATATGGAATTTGGGCTGTAATAACTCCCTCTTCTACAAAGGGTTCATATTTCTATTTCTAACGTTTCTTCTTGAAAATGGTCCGGGATGGAAACCAAAGGTATTGAACGATTGGTGCCGACCGAGTGGTTGAACATTCTTTCGTGAGGGGTGCAGTTAGTAGCAGTACCCAAAGATCTTATAGAATGAAGAGCATCTTGTAAAACTATTCCCACTGAGTTATTTTGATTCTTGGATTTAAAGAAGTGGATTGTTTTCCATATATAATTTCTTTCCCCTGACCTTTTTCGGTTTATTTTTGCGACTAGTAAGGAAACGGTCAGTTAAAAATAATGGTATCATTGGAAAACAATCCCTTCTTTAAAACCGATTTTATCCTCTTCTTAAGGGTGATGCAAAACTCAAAATATTTAAATTCTTCCCCAAACTTTTTGTTTTATTGTTGCCAATGTTACATATTCTTTTCTTTGGGGTACATAGAATAAATTGTGTCCC
>JAHBCN010020845.1:0-14525 GCA_019359885.1 Listronotus oregonensis | reverse complement strand
TGTTCCATTTAAAAAACTAAACTTGGTATTTTTAAACACAATTTCGATGCTCCTTTTTTTATCTGGAACAATTTTGACGGTTTAGGAAAAATACTTTAACTTTTGTAATTTAAAGTTTTTTTTTACTCTTAAAATAAAAGCTCTGACGGTGCTTCAAAATATACGAAAAAAAACCTGTACATATGGGTATGAAACTGGTAGACCTTGACGGCTAAGTCTATATCAAAAATCTCTGCAAGGCTCGCAACGTCCTTGTAATACCCTGGGAATTAAATTTAAAGAATTTTTTATGCCATTAATTTTAAAAACAAATATATTTCAAATATTAAATAAAAAAACATCATGCATATTTATTTATTTTTTTTAATGGGTAACCCGATACCCAGTCCTGAGGTGGCCACAAGATCATTCTGGGGTGGGCCTGACCCACCCGCCCCCTCCTGTATACGTTAATAAAAACAACTCGTTAAAGAAATCTTTTTAAAAAATGTATTTTTCCGCTACGATTTTATAAAGTTATAATTAACAGCAAAAAAGTTTAAAAAAACAACATTATTAATTAGGTAAATAAAGGTCGAGCTTCCCTTATAACTTGTTTAAAAGTATAATTTAAATTTATCCCTATTTCGTGTTGTCGCTTTTATTCATTTTAGCAAACTTAATTTAATACGGATTTTAAATTAAAAATTATTATATTTATTTTTTGTTACTGGATATAAGCATTTATGCTTATTTATTTAAGAAAGTTTAACATTTTGTAACTTGTAATAAATTTAGTAAATAGCACTTAAAAGTTATTAATATAAAATATTAAATTACGAAATTGAAAATATGGTTATTGAAAAAAAGTGAATACTTTAGGTAATTCATATATATCGCACTTTTTCTTCAAATGTGATTTAAGTCCTTAAATCCCAAATCTTATTTTCTTTTTAGGAACAGAGTTTTAAAAATGTATATTTTATTGGGAAAAAAATTAGCGTCACAAGTAAATTACCGTAATTAACCATTAACCCATAGAAATATTGTTATTCAACAGTCATTTACAGTGCTGACCAGGTTTATATACAGGGTGTCCGGAAATGACGATGAAGCATTTTAAGGTACGATTCTACATAAAAAGATATGAAAAAAAGTTTGTATTAACATACGTCCGGAAATGCTTCCAGAGGGAGCTACAGGCCCTTGAAGATGGTGTCATAAAAGTGGTTTTTATTTAATTTATTAGGATCTACTTACAATACAGAAATTAACTTTTACGTATAAGTTAGGAGGGGCTTAAAGGTCACTTTTTGAAAATATCAGGTGACCCATATTGCAACCAGTGGCGTGGGAACAAAGGGGTGGTTAGTTATTTAGGGTCATATTTTTTTTCGCCGAGTGTATTTTTGCTATCTTTTAAATAAATTATGTTTCTTTAAACATTTTTACGTAAAAAGGTTCCCTTGGTATAAAGTCGTATAGTCGACGGTTTTCGAGATAAACGGACTCCAAAGCAATGACAAAGCAGTGCGTAAAATACAGGCAAAAACAGGCTATGTAATAAAAAAAAGAAGATGCTTGAATACTATTTTAAATTTTCAACACTTATTATAAAATGTATAATAACATTAAAAAGGATTTGAAAACTTAAGGACAGCGTTGTATATTATTTTGTTATTGATTTGTTGGTATTTTTATTAATAAAATTATTTTTCAAAAAAAAAATCTAAACATTAAAGTCCGTTTATCTTGAAAACCGTGGACTATACGACTTTATACCAAGGGAACCTTTTTTACGTAAAAATGTTTAAAGAAACATAATTTATGTGCGCTTATACACATTCAGCAATTGGAAGTGTTTTTAAGAAGCCTAGGTATGTTTAGATATAAATAGAAATTAAATAAGATAAATAAAGCAAAGTGTACTAAAAATATAATAAAAGACTAGAAATAAAAAAATACCTAATTTAAATATAGTTGCTTTATGTGGGACCCCTGGATTTTAAGTAGGTGTTGGAGTTGATGTTGGAATTCATCAAAACAACTGTTTCAAAAATTATTGATAAAGTGTCACGTCCAATCTGCAGCAAGAAAAATTATTGGATTAAATTCTCCAAGCTACAGGCGATACGTTTACCAGTTCTAAAGATGAGTCATCAGTACTTTTTGCAATACCCAATGTTATGTACACAATGCAGGAATACGTATAGCCCTAGGAGCATTTTCATGACTAGTCCCATAGAAAGTATGTTAGTCGAAGCTGGGTGCAACCGGGAATTCCCAGGATTTAAGGAGAAAATATTTAAGTCTCTCTTATGCTGTTTCTATCGCTCCTGATTTTACTCATCCAGTATACGATAACACTTTCTCTAACAGATACAGGGAGTTGTTTGACAACAAAAAAAGATCAGATCCACCATTGTACATAAGACTAACAAGGTACCTTGAAGATTTAAACATTGATATTTCCTTTGCAACATGATCTACCACCACCATGAATACTGAAAATGCCCTTAGTGGACAAAACGCTTTTAAGGTATGATAAAGCTGAAGATAATTCAACTATTATTGGAAATACCTTTTAATAAAATATTATATACGATCACCAACAATATGAGTAGGTATATACAGATTCTTCCAAGTTCGTAGAAGGAGTAGGCTCTGCTGTTGTAACATCAAAAGACACTCTCTATTTTAAACTTCATCCCATGTCCAGTGTTTTTACGGGTGAGCTTTATGCTATTCTTCAAGCATTAGGGAAAACCAACAAAAGGAAAGATTTTTAATTATTACTGACTCTCACTTAATAGCTTCCAGAAAATCTACACTAAAAACTCAATAATAAACATAATTAAAAACTACTTCATGACCTCGCAGTTGCTGGAAAAGAAGTTAAATTTATATGGGTTCCTTCACATACTGATATTGTTGGAAATGAAAAAGCAGACAGAGCAGCCCGTTGTGCGGTCCAAATTCCAGAGGCAACGGTGGTGCATCGACTGACAGTAACTGACGCTAAACAGTTTATTAAAAACCACATTAATAGTGCGTGGCAAGTAAAGTGGAACCATCCGGCTACTAAACTTCGCAAAATAAAAGACACAATGCTACCCTGGCTTAATAACCCAGTGCGGCGAAAAGAACAAGTGCTTATGTCTCGCTTAAGAATAGGATTATACCAAATTAACCCACAGTTATTCTTAAATATCAGGATCAACCTCAATGCAAACAGTGCAAAACTCCTTTAAGTATACAACATCTACTTATAGACTATCCTCGCTATAGTGCGGAAAGACAGGCATGTCAGATACCCCTGGACATTGTAAAAACACTTGGAAAAGGTTGTGACTATAACACCATCATAAGATTCCTAACTACCACTGGTCTAATTAATGAACTTTAATTAAGAATTATAATGAATTAAGTTGCTAAATGTATTTTCTAAACCTAGAATGTCTCATAAAGTTTGGAATAATTTAATGTATGTGCGCTAATAACCCTAACAGGTTGACGCGCTAATTAAATAAATAAATAAAATACATGCAAGAGAATGTGTTATTATAGAAATATGCTTTGGGCAAGTTAAAAAGATTTCCAATGTTAAGTTTTGTTTTGTAATATTGTTATAGGTCTCCGTTAATTCTTTAAGGGCTTTGTCTTTTGCAGACTTCATGGCAGGTGTCATTTTTTTATCCAGAATTTTCTTGTAATCTTCTAGCATTGTAACAAAGGCTAATTGCAAGACTTTATTTTGAGATTCCTCTTGATGGGGCATTTCTTCATCTGAAGACATTATACACAACTACACTATCACTTTAATATTTCAAAAAAATTAAGCAACAAATCTTGTAGACTTGTCGCAACCTGCAAATTATCGAGCACAAATCAAAATGAGAAGACGCTAGACATTTTTAAGCAAATACTACGGAATAAAAGTAGATACTACAAGGAATGTAGTAAATACTTCGACGTTAAGCAAATACTACCGGAACTGACCAGTTGCTACGTGATGGGGCAGATACTTCGAAGTATATTATTAAAATTATAGCATTAGCATTAACTTCGTTTTTATTCATACCACTCATTCTTTGGCAATGACATAGTATGTCGAAACTTTCAAGCATGCCACGCTAAGAAGCAAAATAAAATCTGTGACAAACTAACAGAGTAAATTTAAGTTTTATTACATTTTGCATAAAAATGTATTGTCACAAAGTAATAAATAACTCAATACCTTTTTTTTTATACAAAGTTTAAATGTTTCACCGGTGTATACAGAAAACAGATTAAACCACCAAATCCTGTTTAAAATGTACATTTAAATTTTTTTATTAACCGTTTGTAAAACTTAATTAAAAAGTCAAAATTAAAAATTTTTTACCCACAGAAGTTTTGTTAATTAAGAAATTATTTTAAAAATTACTCATATTTCTTGGACTTATTTAAATGTTATAAGCATACACAGAGTAATTAACATTTGCTGTTTATGTCTATTTAGTAAAATGATTTTCCCAAAACTTGTTAAATTACGTCCGTCATATGAGCAAGTTGCCAATCATGTTTTCGGATATTGCTTTAAACGCAAAAGGAAAACAAGGGTATTACGAAATTCTGACCCTAATTAAACTTCATAGAATAACATATAGGGCGGGATATCTTGTGGGAAAATTATTGTTTGAAAATACCGCTTTTCCCATATTAAATATTTTATATTAAAGTTTGACTTAAATTGAATTTGGTTTTTTGTTTATGACTATAGAACATAATACAGTGTGTCTACTTAAGTTTTTTACATATATAAAAAAATATTAATTTTATGTTAGTTAAAGTAATTCTAAGTGGCGTTGCTATGTAACCAAGGATCCTAGGGCAAATAGGTAACTGGGGCCCTATATACAGTATGTCCGCGAATGCGGTTAACAAAAGTACAAATGGACCAAAAATTGAAAGATACGAAAAAAAGTCATTCTTGATAAAAAATTCTGCTTGTCGAAAATATATGAACTACAATGAGAAAATAGATTTTTGTCATTGTAGGGCGTCTTAAAAATGCAATAACATAAAATCGAACAAAACAAACAAGTCATTTTTCGGCCTTTTAACGTAAAATACACATAAGAAACTTGCCCACATTTACTTATTAACCTGATTCCGAACTTACTGACGAAAATTAAAATTTAGGTAAATGTTAAAAAAATCAACATTTTTGCAAGTACAATTTTACTACTTTTACTTGAATAATACCTTTACATTACTAAACATTAATAAAAATAAATATACAATGAAAAAAATGTACAATGTCAAAAAAATGTAAATGTAAAATGCGTACTTGCAAAAATGTTGTTTCTTTTTTAATTTTTCGTAAATTCAAATTTTCTTTAGTATGTTCGGAATCAAGATAAGAAATAAATTTAAAGCAAGTATTTTATTTATCATTTTAAGTTAAAAGACCAAAAAACGACTGTATGCTCTTTTTTGATTTTATATTTTTGCATTTTTGAGACGCCCTGTATGATAACAATCTATTTTCTCATTGTAGTTCATATTTTTTTGACAAGCAGAATTTTTTATCAAGAATGACTTTTTCGTATCTTTCAATTTTAGGTCCATTTGTCCTCTTATTAACCGCATGAGCGGACACACTGTATACTGGATAAAATATAAATACTTTGAAGTTGCAGAGCTTTTTATTTTTAAGCTCTTTATCATCAGCTGTAATGCGGTGTTAAGCAGTAGATAACATTTAAATAAAAACAACATAATTTAGAGCAAAGACTAAAAAAAATTCTTTGCAACAGGAATACCGTAAATGACTACATAACTACACTAAAATCGTTTGCCCAAATAAATAAAAAAAAAATAAATGAATTACAATATGATTAATAAAACTTAATCTATGTAATTAAGAGTGCAATGAGTTACAAATCAAAAGCGTAACTTGTAGTCCTGGGGTATACGAGCTGACCATGTCCAGCCCCATTGACCCCTATGAACTTGTAGATCGCCTGCAACAAAAAAGAAGAAAACCATCCAAAAAAACCCAAAAAATTACAAATACTAGTCTACGTTTCGGCGGTAAGCCGGCCACCGCTGTCAAAACAGAAACTAAGACAAAAAATTAAACTACATTTTAAGACATTTTTGACAAAACGTCATTAAAAAGTAAAAAAGCTAATTTCCTAAGTTTTTAGACCAAAAATTTCTTAAAATTTAGTTTAATTTTTTGTTTTAGTTTCTGTCTTTTAAAGATAAGATAAGATAAAGATAAAGATAATTTATTCATGTCAAATATATAATTACAGTATTCACATTCGTCAACAAACAAAGTACATAAATGTTGTATAAAACATCATATCACAGTAAATCTTAAACAATTAGAACAATTATTATCACAGTCATAGGAGAGGTACAATTTTATGTAGTTTAAAATCAAAATAAAATGTCTATCTCACAAATACAGTAAAATCACAGATATAACAAAGGGTCAAATTATGTAAATTAAAATAAAATAAAACAGAATACATATTTAACAAACTAAATTTGAAAAATATTACCCTACTTTTCCGTGGTAAAGTTTGCAGTTAAGAACTCATTATAACTATAAAAAGTCCTTCTTAACAAAAGACTTCTTACTGTAGCTCTAAATCTTGGTAAATCCAATGTTCTTATATTGCTGGGCAATTTATTAAAGAATTTTATAGCCAAGTAACCAGGACCATCCTGACACCTCGTTAAACGATGGTATGCAGGGACAAGATCTTTTCTGTTTCGAGTATCATGCTCGTGCACTCCACTGTGCACTCTGTATGTACCCTCATTGCACTTTATGTGGAGAAGATTTTCGAATATGTACACTGATGGTAATGTTAGTATACCCACGCGCAAGAAAGCGTCTCGACAATCCTCTCTAAATCCTAAGCCACATATGATTCTTTATAGTCTTTCTCTGTAATCCTGAACACTCTGGCAGCTTGTGGGGAATGTCCCCATGCCAACAATGGTATATGTCATAACAGAGTGAAACAGAGCAAAGTATGCTATTTTCAAGGTAGTTGTTCCAATACACCGGGACAAATTTCGCAGCGCAAACAAGCCACTCCTGAGCCGACTTGACACATAATCTATGTGGGCATCCCATTTTAGCTTGGGATCCAGTATGACTCCCAAAAATTTAATCCGGGGACAGCTGTCATTTTCATTTCCAACCTCCCCTCAAAGCAAAATATATTTTTTTGTTTTTGAGTGGTTCAAAAGCAGCTTATTGGCACTGAACCAGTCCTCTCAGCACCTCGACTGTGCTGCGTCACACAGCTCCTGCCTCGCTTCGTCTAGAGTTTCTGAAGTAAGAGAAATAGCAGTATCATCAGCGAAGAGTGTATAGTCACACCTTGCCCGTTGTTGATAAGGAAGGTCATTAATATATAACAAAAATAAGATGGGTCCTAGAACTGAGCCCTGAGGGACACCTATGGTGACAGCCCTCCTCGCTGATTGACAACGGTGGCCGACTTGCCACCGAACGTAGACTAGTATTTGTGATTTTTTGGGTTTTTTTGGGGAGGTTTTCTTCTTTTTTGTTGCAGGCGATCTGCAAGTTCATAGGGGTCAATAGGGCTGGACAGGGTCAGTGTCCCCCCGGGACCCGGATCAAAGGGGTCCCATCTGCCTTAGAATCTTTTGTAGGGAAGTTAAATTGCATTTTATTTTGTAATTCGTACTAAAGCATCTTTGAGATATGTTCTATATTGAATCCCAATAATTTCCTAGTTATTTTTTCATTGTTTTGACGATTTCATACCAAGTTATGTTCTACTTTTTATTTTGTAGCGACTGTAAAGGAAGGATATGTAAACTTCTTATAGTGATTTATCATGCATGGTTATTTAGGCGCTTCCTACAAATTTCAATTTTTTTTTAACTAAGTTGCCATACTTACAAAAATTCTTCATGTGATTACAATATTTATTTAACTTTTTCGAAGGTCGCCTAAGGGACCGAGGGGCCCCCATTAGCTTGGGGGCCTTTTGGAGCACTGCACCGACTAACACTGCGATAGCTACGCCATTGAATTTTCTTGAAATATAGTTCTGCTTTTTACTAAAACACTAATGTATTATTCATACTTGAGATAGCATATACGGGGTAGTAAAACATTTAAAAAATCAAATTGAGTCAGGAAAAAAAATACCATAAATTTTTATTTTATAGCAAAATGTAATAAATGCGTCTTATTAAAAAAAAAGAAAATTATTGCTTTCGACCTAAAATTATTTAAAAAATAACAAAATAATAATATTATTGCAAATTATCATAGCATAGTCTTACTTTTCAAAATGTGTAAAAATACACGGCCTGTTTAATTTTTGCTGACTAAAATTGTATGTATATTAAATTTAAAAAATTATGTTCAATTGAGGTAACTAAAATACAATCGTTTCTTTTTCAATATTTTTGAATTTACTAAAACCGTTTATTACTATTTAAATTATAAAGGAATTATTACTTATTTTATTTTTAGTAGTCAACCTTAATATTTATGTTTTATGTAACTTTTATTACGAGAACAATCGTGCACATTTTAAATTTGACAGTAAAAACCTTTTATTTTTCAGTATATTTTCTTTGGAATTGTTAGCCTTACAATTTTTTAGAAAATGGGACCACTTCGGTCCAGGTACCGGGGTATAACAAACTGAGCCTGCTTAGCCTTATTGGCTCCTATGAACTCTTAGACCGCCTGCAACAAAAAAAAATCCCTCCAAAAAACCCAAAGAATAAAAAACACTAATCTACGTTTCAGTGGCAAGTCGGTCACCGGTGTCAAGATAAAATTAAAAGAAAAAAATTGAAATTTAAACTAAATGGTTACGAAAATTTTGGATTAAAAAGTTAGGAAATTCTGACAGCTTTTTAAATTTTGGACGTTTTGTCATAAATGACATATAAATGCTTGTTTGACTGGTATATTTATAATTCTCAAAAAGATGAAAAATATGGTGTGGTAAGGCCGGAATTTTTTTTATAACGTCTTAATATTTTTTATTTCATACTGTCCGGTATATACATAATTACGTTAACAATTTGAGTCCGGTAAATGCGATTTACCGGTCTAGGCCGGTAAGTGTTGCCTAGCAACACTTACCGGACTGTTATCAATGACATTTAGATAAAAACAAAAACGTCAATCATTTTTTGACACAATGTGTCGACATGTCAACATTGTCTAAAGACACGTTCAGATCGAACTGTTTTCGAAGTACTAACTTATGACGATTTTGTGAGAAAATTAAAACCATTCTAATTAAAATAACAACAATATCTTAGAAATACCTTATATTTTTTTCTATTAGAAATTCAAAAAAATTAATAAAAGCAACTAATCTACTTCTAAATTTTCATTTTTATGCTTTTAAATACCTTTGGAACTCTTGGGCATCTTTCTTTTGTTAGTGGAGAATATGTATGAATCTCCGATGGACAAATGTTGGTGCTTAATCCAGGTATATATAATACTTTGAAACACCGTTGCGTTTTAAGTTAGAAGTAGTCGAATCTGAAATCCTTAAAAGACTCTCTTCAACGTTTTTAAAAACGTACTTCTTGAATCTGTTTTTAAATCACAGTTTTGTAATAGGTAAGTCAAATAAGTTAAGTTACGATGATTCTTTTTATGTCATGAAATACAAGAGTTTCTTAACGTTCGCGACCTTGCGATTTCACAACAATTTGTAGATGCAATTTTAATTATTTGTCTATTTCATCCTTTTTCAAAGGCGAATAATCCACCTGACAACTTCTATTAAATAAATGCCTGTAATTACCTAATAATAAGAAATAAAGATCTATACGTGGTAGACTTATTGCTGAAATAAAAATTTTCTACCAGTTTTAGTAAAGAAAACTTAATATTAAAAAGTAATTCAAGATATATTACATCCGAAACTGGTTTTTCTATTTAACTAAAATCCGTAGAAAAATAGTTTGAACCATTCTTAGCTTGTAGGTTTTATAGAGCATATACTATACATAGATCTATAGTAGCTTATTGCTGAAATAAAATTTTGTACCAGTTTTAGTAAAGAAAACTTAATATTTAAAAGTAATTTCTAAGAAATATTACATCCGAAACTGGTGTTTCTATTTAACTAAAATTTAAAAATAGTTTGAACCATCCTTAGCTTGTAGGTTTTATAGGGTATATACTATACATAGATCTATACTAGCTTATTGCTGAAATAAAATTTTCTACCAGTTTTAGTAAAGTAAACTTAATATTAAAAAGTAACTTAAGATATATTACATCCGAAACTGGTGTTTCTATGTAACTAAAATCGGTAGAAAAAAGTTTGAACCATCCTTAGCGCCTAGATTTTATAGGGCATAGATCTATAGTAGAATTATTGTTGAAATAAATTTTCTACCAATTTTAGTAAACTCAATATTTGAATGTAATATAAGATAATTTATATTACATCCAAAACTGATGATTCTATGTAACTAAAATTGTTTAAAAAGTTTGGACCTAAATATTGTCCAACGAACAAGCAGTTGGATTGAGCATTGAGTATTTTGCCCATAATGATGAACCATTCATTTTTTTTGACTAAAACAACAATCGTAGAACAAACCAAAAATGTGATATAAAAACTTACAGCATCAAAAAATATGCCAAAAGCACATCTTCCTGAATTACTTCCACGACATGTTCAATTTTCCAGTTAACAAATTGCTGAAATTTTTTCGTATCGCGTTTTAGATTTTAGAAGCGAATAACTTTTCTTGAGCTTCCTCCGATTTTGTTAAATTTCATCAGGAAGCATCATTTCACTATGCATACTTAATTCCGCCATTGTTGACATTAAAGTGACACAGGAAATCAAAAAGATAGGTACGAATATTTTTGACATTTTAGCTTTGGACTGGCTTTCTGCGATAGCCGCAAAATTAATGTTACACAAAACAAATTTGGAATAGTGTCATAAAAGAATATAATATATTATTTTAACTTTATTAGTAGCAAAGACAGTATGAAATAAAATAACATACGATACACGGCCGTTAGGTGTTGTTACGTACTCGTTCAGATATTCCTGACTCCCGGCTCCTGCGTCGCCTCGTCCATAATATCTACTCGTACGTAACAAGTCACCTACCGGCCTTATAACGTAAAATACTATTACTTTACAGTAATAAACTAGCCTATTTTTTTCGTAAAAATCACGTTTTTCACTACAAATTATTCCTAAAAAGTAAAAAATTAAAATTTTGAAAAACCCATTCAGCATTACCTGGGGAAAAAGATTATCTAAGGAAAAAACTTGGGTTTTTTTATTTCATATGATACAGCACCTAGTACCTATGTATAAGGTGCACCGCAATTCTACTTTTTTCGAGGCGCTAGTAATTGCTGCCATTGGTGTATTGTTAATATTTCTTTATGAAAATTTTACTTAATATTCTTTAAATGTTATACTTTAATGTAGAATTAATTTTAATATATAGATTTTAACTGTGTATTATAAAAAAATTCACAACAATGTGCCCTGCTTTGCACGAATTAACGTTACCTCCCCTTAAGGCAATATTTACGTACTATTTTTATTTATATGTCATTAGCTGAAATTTAAAAAAATATTCTGTTATGTTAAATAGAAACATATTAGATAATAAACAAATTATTATTTAATTTGTTTATTATTTAACACATCGTTTTAAAATGACTTAAAATCAAAATTGTTTTAAACATTTTTAAGAGGGCAAAAAAGATTTCACGTTTGTCTGTGTTAAGTGAGCGTACTTGAGTAAGCTACCGCTTAACGAAGTGTGTTGTGTAAGGCGTCTTGTCAGCAGATGCACTTTATTTTAAGTGGTGACAATTTGCAGACAGCTCGTTGCCTTTTTACTTATATTTGTTTCAAAATACCTTAACAAGTACTTTTAAAAAATTTTGCTATTTAAAACTTGTGAAAACGAATGTGATTTTAGGACCCTAATTATCAATACTAACCTAAAAGCAAAATTTTGCTATAAATGACCATTGGTTATGGAAATATAACTGCATAATATTATATGTTATTTGTTGCTTGGTAAAGATTAATTTAGTTATTGGATCTAGTTTTGCATTTTTACCAATTTTTTTTTCTCTAATCCTGAAGAAGCTTCTTCTCTTTAGGTAAACCTAAAAGGTTTCTTTCATGTTGTTTATTCAATAATTATTTTCTGTATAAAAGGTAATATTCTTTTCTTTTTAAAATAGCCTAAATAATTTTAATGCCTCTTCTTCTCTTTACTACTGGTGTAGACCTAACACTTTAGCAAAGTTACCTAAACATCATTATAACCAGGTAAAGTGCGCCAATGTTGTAAATATTGTTTCTCCAACCGTCAAAAAATGTTGACATTTTTGTACTATTTTCAGGTGCAAAAGCTATCAACTTCTGGTAACCGACAAAAAAGCTTGTGTGTTTTGTGTATGCTTTTAAAGCAATATATTTCCTGATCAGTCCCACTACATCGGTAAAGTTTTTATTTGCCCTTTTTATTACAAACGACCGATTCTTCTGGTTTTTTTGTGTTTCATACGTTTACCAGCAAAAAACGCTATGATCCTCAAAGTCATAATAATACAATTCTCATAGCTTCTTGCCCCAACAAACACATAAAATTAGTCTATAGACAACAGTAGAGCTGGGACAACAAGAAAAGACAATATTAAAAAACATTAGGCACTAATTTACTTTATGTGCCAAAAAATCCTCCTCAGGTGCTGTTACTAAGAATTATTTTACTTGATCCAAATCCAAAACCTTTAATTTTTTCGGTTTATAGCCATCATATTGCCTTTTAAAATATGCAATTAGTTTGCAGTGCTGGCCAATGTTAACGAAAGTTTTGTTGATTATTGTTGCTTTTAGCATTGAATACTAGCTCCACAGCAAGAAAGCTTTCAATTTGGTCGATTTCTTTAAGTAGTAGGACAGAAGCACCTTTTCTTTCGTATTGTTTTTAACATTGCGACTGGCGCACCAGTTTTTATATTCAGATAACTGCTTCCCGTAAATTTTCTTTAATTTTGCTGACAACAACTCATTTTTTGTCTCTTTGGCTGATTTTTCTATCTCTATACCCATTAACACGAATTCTAAATTTTTGCAAATTTCAGTATGATAGCCGTCAGATTTTGTTTAGTGTCACAGGAACACAAAACTTGTTTCTGATGGTGTACAGATATCAACAATATAATAATCTTACACCTGACATCCTCGCTTATATCAATATATTAGAGTACCGTTAAATGGTTTTTTAATAGGTTTATTTTTTTATTTTATTATCTAAAGTGCATAAAATAGTATATAAACCTCGGGACTAAAGCATCTCTTAATCCCTTGGCGAATTGTAGCCCTCCCTACGGTCGGACTAACAACCTTTCGCCGCAGGATTAAAAGTAGCACTTTAGTCCCTAGGTTTATAATATACTATTATCCTACTACATAAAAAATTATATGTTGTAATTAAAACCATTAAAATTAATAGTTTTTTTTCAATTTGTATTATTATGAATATTCGGGGGTTTAATATGAATTATTATTCTTATTATTACTTATTGATTTTGATTATTAAATTTCCTGAATATATCAACGCGATCTTTTCGTAAAATTTAAATTTTATATTACTACTAACAATGTTTTTACCAGTAAACAAAAAAGCTAAAATTCGTTTTCAAAACAGACAATTAATTATTTTGTAGATATACAAACCATGTTAAAAATACGTTATTATTTCCAAACATAAATTTTGACAGTACAGTATGAAATAAAATATTGTACATTATTCGTCCTAAAAATCTTTACAATATTTGTTTCGAAATTCCATACTCTGCTCCTTCGTCGCCTCGTCTGTAAACATCTTACCCCCGTACTGTATAATTTAATTTTCCGGACTTACAACAAAAATATCTATTACGGACCTATTCCCTGCTTTCCCTGCTTAATAATTCGTCTGATTCTGTATTAACAAACCTATTATTTTTTTTACTTTTTTATAGCATTTTTCCCAAGGTATCTAAAAACTTTTTGGTGTTTATTTCTGTTAGCAATAACATCAGGTATTTCATTTTATGTAGGCACTCTACGTTATCTCGAATATAAATCAATAAGCACTGAAGGCTTTACGAGCTAGAGATTACTATTTAATGTTTACTTAAACACATGCCTTTATAGCATTTATTTTAACCCAATATATTATACGAATGGTTTTTTTAATAGAAAGCTATAAGTCACCATTCTAGGATTTACCTTAGATATTTTAGTTTCTCAAATAGCCCCTCCATTTTATTATCTATCAATAATTTAGCAAGTATTAAAATAGGCCTTGGATTAGTACAGGTGTGTTTTATATTATAGAATTACAGATAATCATATGTTGTCATAACTATTTTAGCAAAAATAATAAAATGTATATCATAAAACTACAGGTTGTAGATACACCTAATTACGACTTATTATAAAAACCAATATCAGGACAAGCTCGAGACAAATTAGCTG
>JAHBCN010020844.1:0-14676 GCA_019359885.1 Listronotus oregonensis | reverse complement strand
TTTGTGCTACGTTTCCTCGACTATATGATGAGCAGACGATTAGATCCGTCATGCCCTCCTCTCCCGCTCTAGTGACGTGGGTAACTACCAGGTCCTTGTTACAGGAACCAGATGTTCTTTCTGAGGCCGCATCTCACTTTTTTCCTATAAAAGCGGTTCTGTCCGCTTTTTGTTTGGAGCTAGGGAAGTAATAGTCTACCACGGAAGAGCCCCGCATTACCGCAGTAAAGCTAGATACTCTGAGAGGTCGCCCTGTATCTCAGAGGCACCGCTGGGGACACCTGTTTAAGGCACAGGATGTCATTCACTCATCAGCACGCTATGCTAACACTTTGAGTTAAGCCTTGTGTTCATCTTAGCTTCGGATCCCGTTCCATACGGTGGCAACAAGAGTTGCCGATAACCAGCAACTCTAGCGCATGTTCCAAAAGATCCTACTGGGCCCAATCACAACGACGATGTGTGAACACGGCGGTTGGGAATGAAAAGGGGAGAAAAGATTAATGCTATAAATATGAAAGAAACATACAAAACCATGAGTATATTACTTCAAAGCATAAAATATTTGTGCCGATAAAAAAGTTGTTATACTACTTATAGAATTGCAGAGTGGCTACGCCAAATATTGGTACTTTTTGTGCAAATGGGATTCGCATCGACTCTTTTACGTCAAACACTTAAATCCGTTAGTTCCAGAAAAGACTAGTTAGTACATGTATTGCCGTCGAACAACGTGATAGCCTTATTAATGCTGTGTGTGGTCTAAATCCAATTTGGAAAAGTAAAGTAATTATCATGTTTAATTCATTGTTTGCCTAAACATTACAGGGAATGATTAATGCTTAGTTCTTATTAGTCAAATGGGGTTTAAACGGTGTTTCCCGGCAATAAGCGTACTGACTAGTCATCTTAGGGAATGACAGATTTCAGTGTTTGACTCTAACATATATATTATTGCTAAAGGTTTTCAGCAAAAACATTTCTGCCAAACATTTAACTAAAAGTACAGGGTGTCCGGTTATAAACCCTTATTTAACATTTTTATTTGATGTTTAGGAAAAACAAGTTTAGTATAAAAGTTTAGTGCTTCAAAGATTTTTTTTAACTTTCTTTTACCTATACCGGGTGTTTCAGAAAGTCTGAACGTGGTCCTACTGTCTTACTTTAACTAAGTCGCCTATTTTTTTATTTGAGATTTGCATGCCCTATGTCTAATTTTAATGATTGCATCGCAAAATGCAAGAAACTAAAAGCATCATAATTATTACTATTATGCTATATAGCTATGTTTATTTATTTTATCAATTAGCCATGAAGTTTAACATATCTGTCAAGTGACTTTATTTTACATTGGCATTGGTTTTAATTATTTGGTAAAATATTATTTAACTATGGGCCACAAGGGAATATAGGCGTATGTATGGCTGCGAAGCCATATAAGCCAAAATACAAGGAGCCTAATGAGGAAGAGGAGAGAAACACACGTCAAATTCCGCTATTCTGAGACAAATCAACAAGAATATCTCCAAATCAGTTAGAAAGGATATCAGAAAATATAAGAGCGAGCATATATTCCAAGTTATAGGAAATAATAAAAGTTCGAAGGTGCTACGGGGAAAACTTAGCGAAGGTGCAAGAAACATTTGCACACTGCATGATAAAAGTGGGACAACAAAAACCAATAGACAGGACATTCTAGAGATTGCAGAAGACTTTTACAAAGAACTTTATAAAAAAGACGAGGAACTTCTTAAACCAAGGCAGATACCGAAAATTTAAAATGTAGGATCTGAAGATATCCCTGAAATAACAGTTAGTGAAATAAAAGCTTGCCTCTTTGAAATGAAAAACAATAAATCACCTGGAGACGACGATATAGTTATCGAATCAATTAAAGAAGGAGGCGATGCTTTAACACGCATACTTCAAAAACTCTTTAACGCATGTCTTCTGAAAGGTACAACCTCCTCTCAGTGGCACAATGCAGTGATTGTTCTCATGCATTAGAAGAGCGATATTGCCGACTTAAGAAAATATCGACCCATTAGCCTTTTATCCCATCTTTACAAGCTATTTATGAAAATAATAACAAAGAGACTTACAAATAAACTGGACAGTTACCAACCGCGTGAACAGGCTGGATACCGTGGAGGTTTTGGTACAAACGATCACTTACAGGTCATTAAAACTCTAATAGAGAAATGTGTGGAATATAACAAGCCTTATATTACTTATATTCGTAGACTACGAGAAAGCGTTTGATACCATAGACCAACACCGAATGCTCCAAGCACTAGCTCATTGTCGAACCGACCATCGATACACCTCAATAATTGAAAATATCCATGAAACAATAACTGAATGTGTAAGACTCCATGAGGATACAAACAAATTTAAAATAGAACGCGGTGTCCGGCAGGGTGACCCGATATCGCCAAAGTTATTCACGAGTTTGCTGGAAGACGTATGTAAACAAATAAATTGGGACAACATGGAAGTAAACATAAACGGAGAAAATCTAAATCATTTAAAATTTGCAGATGCTATTGTTTTAATATCAGACAGCATTGACAAAGCCACACAAATGTTTAAAAGATTTCAACAAACCTCAAAAATTGCTGGATTGAAGATAAATATTTCGAAGACCCAATTAATGACCAACCTTGTGGCAAGTGGAAAAATTCCCATAATAGACGGTGAATTTGAACAGGTGACTTCATATAAATATCTCGGTCATGAACTCCGTATACACCGAGACAATTAAACAACCAAGATCCAAAGGAGATTGGGCCTGGCATGAGCGGCATTTGGTAACCTTAAAGATGTATTTAAATCGCAAATCCTCATAAGCTTAAAAAGAAAAGCATTTGACCAATGCGCTTTGCCAGTGATGACATATGGAGCAGAGACACTCACTTTAACTAAGAAGATAGTAAACAAGTAACGCAGCGTGCTTTGGAGAGGTCAATGTTGGGCGTCAGTCTTAGGGATCGAATCCCAAACAACGAAGTAAGGAGAAGGACCGGTGTTGCGGATGCCATAAAAAGAATCGCTACATTGAAATGGAACTGGGCTGGACACATCGCAAGGATGACAGATAATCCATGGACCAGAAAAATCTTTGAATGGAGACCAAGAAATGAGGCCTACCGAAGTAGGGGACGTCCGCCAAAAAGATGGACCGATGATACTAAACGCATCACACCGAACTGGATGCAGTCGGCGCAGTGCCGCTATGAGTGGAACAGATTACGAGAGGCGTATGTCCAGCAGTGGACGCAATTGGGCTTATAATGATGATGATGATGATGGCTGCGAAAGAGTTGTAACTAAATTAGTTAGTAACTTAATTTTAACTAAATGTATTTATTGGACAGATACGTCAAATCTCATGGCTAATTGATGAAGTCAACAAACGTAGTGATATCGCGTAATAATCATAAAGTTTGTGGTTTTTGCGTTTTGGGATGTGACTAATAAAATCAGACATAAGGTATGTTTTATCAAAAATTTTTGGAATTTTAAGGAGAATGCAAATCCTAAATAAAAAAGGAATGCAAAAATTCGTGACTGCAAGTGGGTACGTACTGGTTTCTAGTCAAATTATAACGATGGATTAAGTTGCACTTGCACTAATCGAAAGCTATTCGTTATATTATGTTTTGGGGTGTTAAAAAAATATAAAGCGAATGTTGAAACGTGGATATCCTAAGGAAAACACAAAACACACTTACTGCAATGGGAATTTACCTGCCTTTATGTCATCCATCGTGATTGACCTTCCTATTTTGCTAATCCGACCGATTGGACCGGATATTGGGTGTTTTATTACATAAACGCGCATTTTTCTTATAATAAAAAAGTAATTGCGTTCGAAAATTATTGTTTTAAGAACAAAAACAATTTTGTGAAGGTATTAATATCTTTTCTTTTTTTTTTCTAGTTTCTAAGTGATGATCAGTTTTTTAGACCCATCAGAAGAGCTGCAACTAATATTGCAAAATTTGTAAACAAACTATATTTTTACGAGTTTGGGCATGAAAGCAATCCAGATTATGAGGGTAAGATTATTTTTTACCTTATTTATTTTTATACAGTACGGTGTATTTCCCCGCAATTCTACTTGCAAATTTATACAGAATAACTTATTGAACAGCAGCAAAAGTGGCTATTACGAAATATGAGCAAATGAGATGGATAGAGTAGTTAGAGTAACACACTATGTACACGTACAACAATTGACCTTAGGCTAACTTTATCCCGGACTGTAGATAATTTCCAAAATATTCGTGTACTACCAAAATTTTTCTGTATTGCTTGAAGTATTTCCAAAGTATAACTTGGCTTGGCCCTCCTATTTACAAGAAATCTATGTATTTCTGCTGTGCAATCAAAACACAAACTGGCAGCTTTGTTATTTTGAAAATTACTATATGAAATCAGTTTATTTGACTATGATAGTATGTACACCTTTTAGATACCTTATTGTAAGAATGTTAAGACGCAATGGCGGCTTAAGTCATTCGTTTTGTTTGGAGAATATGGTAATTGTCTTAAAGTTGCGGCAAGGCCGCGTGATCGGCGCCCCAAGAAACCCCTGGTCAAGTTTTTTGGGGCGCTGATCACGAATCTAAAAAAAATGTAGTCGAAAAGGTTGTTTTTTTAAGATATCTATCATACTATATAAATATAAAATTATAAACTTATTAAAAAATCCATCACTTAGTCTACGATTTTCCCCGGCACAGTCAACTCAGATATTTTTATTGATCTTTGTATTATTTTGAGTAAAAAAGAAAATAGTTATTACTTATAAAAAAAACTCTAAGTATCGTTTTGGAAAGTGCTTGAAAAATGGCAAAAAGCGGTGGACTTGCACAAACAAGAAGTGTTAATCTTTTTTTCTTACTTCTGGTTAGTTTTAGTAAGTTCTGATTATAATAATAATACATTTTAGCACCCAGTGGGTATGTTACTTTTGATACCTCTTTGTTTAGAAGGCAGTTTACATGTTTCCCTAAATTAAGCAAACAATCAACCATGCTTAAAAAAATCTTAACCAGTTTTTTTTTTATTTTAAGGGGCTGGACATGCTGATGATCTTAAATACTTTTTTAGTAATAATAACTTAAATGGTACTACTCTTAGAGTGGCCGATACTATGGTTACATTGTGGGCAAACTTTGCAAGATATGGGTAAGTTTCAAACAGGATTTTACCCCTAAATTTGTAAAATAAATCTTTCCAGCACAAGTAGTTTCCTTGATTTACTAAAAATGGTGATGGATAAAATTTTTGCTTGGCTTCGAACAGTACTAGCTATTGTAAATTAAACGAATTTTGTTTTAGGTTAGGTTAAATTGTTTCATACAAACTTTTACAGTCCATTTCCAAGTTTCCTTAAATCCCTTTGTAGCTAATGTCTCCTTCTAAAAATCTACCTATATGCCAAATTTCATCCTCAAAGGTCGATTGGTTTTCGAGATCATGTGATTAGTCGATATATGAATTTCATCCATATTTTAACCCTCCAAGGGATGTAATTTTAAAAAGTAAAGCAGATCATTTTTAATCGTAATCAATAACTTACATATAAAACGTTTCACAATAATTCGTGACCGCAATAAAATTTAAATTAAAACCCTCAGTGGAACACCCAACCATAAATAGGTGCCTGACAAATATCTATTATGGTGGCACCGCACCTTTTAAACGGGTACAGGTCCTGATAACCTACTAATATTAATAGTTTGGGTTAGCTATTTTGGATGCCCAAAAACACACACGAAAATACCTTGACAAACTCCAAGCGACTGATGAACTAAGACGAAAGGACACCCTGCAATTTGCCTATAACCTACCTAATATACCAAAAAGTAGGTACAATAATAAATAAAGGAAATTTTAAGTCCGGGCCTACATGCGGGTACCCAAAGTATATTGAGTTTTACGACTAACAGTAGCAGGTAAAACGAGAAATCAACGAATTATTGTGGAACGTACCATACCAAGTTTTATACCTGTATATCCAGACATATTGAAGTGCCAAACGAACTTTCACCCCCATTCTACCCCTTTAGGGTGAAGTTACCTAAAATCCAAAAATCCTAATTAGTGTCCGAGATTCTGTGATTAGTCAGTAACTGAATGTATAAATGTACAAATGAGTAACCTTTTGCTTTTACACCTTTTTTATACGTGTATATGTTAGCATCAAACACTGCAATTTGTCATTCTCTGAAAGATCCAATCAGTACATATTTTGCCGGCAAACAACGTAAAAACCTTATTTGAATAACAAAAACTAACCATTCACACATTTTCTGTAATGCCTAGGCAAACAATGAATTAAAAATAAATGTTACCGTATTTTTCTAAAACCAATTTAGATATTACAGGAAATGGCTGAATAGTTGGTCAAACACTATAATAATGGGGCTATTACGGTGTTTGTAGGTAATACATGTACAGTGTTTGACCCGGACTACAGGTGTGGAAAGTTCAAAACCGAGTGAGATCAAATTTGAACTAAGACAGACGCGCCAAAATAGGTTAAACTGCGTGCGCTCGACGAAGGCTGACTTAGGATGAGGGGTGATAAATATGCAGGAGGGAGCATCTGATCTGATCTGAATGTTCAGAGGGTGGTAATATACCACTGCACCTAGACCTCAGTAGTTCCTTTGTGCTTCCTCTTGTAGGCGGGAGATTCACTGCGTCGTCCAACCTATTGATTTAAAATAGTTGACGACGTCTTTATGTGGAATCTCCCTAATTTCGGCCAGTACTGGCCTGTCGTGCCCAGCATGGAGTTCCGTTCGAATGTGAGGGCGGGACAATCTAAAAAAATGTGTTCCGCGGTCTCATCTTCTTGTTCACAGCCTCTACATAATCCTGTGTTCGTTAGACCCATTTTAAATAGGTGTCCTCGTAGCCCGCAGTGGCCAGTTAGAACGCCCGTTAGTGTTTGGAAGTTCCTTCTGGACATCATAAGGTTTTTTTTCGCTATTGACTTGTCTGGATAGCTCAGCATTATTTTTGCAAACTTGCAGTTCGTAGTATCATCCCATTTCCTTTTAAACAGTCGATGGGAGTATTCTTTAATGATGTCTTTAATCGCTGTTGTTGTCAGTCCAGTGGTGGGGACGGGACCAACTAGTTTCCGTCCCGCAGCCGTCCTGGCCAGCGAGTCAGCGGTATTGTCCCTTTATCCAGGCTAGGTTGACCACATTATTTAGAGAGATGTTAGTCAGGGCTTGATGACATTCTAGTACAAGTCCCGAAGTAATTCGTGGTCTTTTCGGGGCTAGTAATGCTTGCCTACTGTCTGTATAAATACAGATCGTATGGTTGGCGATGTTGCGGCTTTTAATTTCGTAAGCCGCTATGGTTATGGCTGTCAGTTCGGATTAAAGCACGCTTGGTTCAGCGCCCATTATCCATCCAATTTTCAGGTTTATGGTTGGTGAGTATATGCCACAGCCTGTGCCGACCTTGGTCTTAGAGCCGTCAGTGTACAGGCTAATGGTTCCTTTAGACTCGCCTTTTATTGGTATTGTTCCTCTTATGTTGATTATGTAGGGTTTATTGAAAACGAATCTTGCTGCAACTGAGTCCGCTCTTGCCTGTAGGATTGGAAGTTCCCCTGTAACATCCCTCCATAGGCGTCGTCCAGTTGAGCCAGTGCCTACATTAGTGTCTAGACCGACCATGAGGAGGCGTGTTAGAGTCGTCAAGGTCGCTTCCCTTACAAATATATCAAGGGGGGTGAGATTCAATATCACCTCCATAGCTCTAGTCGGTGTAGTCCTTATAGGCGGGAGCATGCGGCAGTATGTCCGAGTTAAGCACACCAATGCTGGATCCACACTATAAGGCCGATCACAGTTTGTTCGCGGTACGATCTCGGTCTGGTAAAATCTAATCATGTTCACATTAGACAATCTGACTCAGTTCACGATTCAGTCTTGAACCGTCAATAATCGAAGTCGGATGTATTTGGCTCATAATTAATAATAAAATAAACGTTAAAGTATTTAGTTGCTTGTAATATTTGCGGCCGAAGAATGTCATTGAACTTTTCGATTGAAGAATTAGCTGTTATATCTTTGATTCTCGATAAAGAAGATAATATTATCAACGCAAAAAAAAACATAAAACAAAGAGAAGAATGTGGGTGCATCCAAGTTTACTGAAACGAAAAACGAAGGAGAATACTACACTCCCTATTCTTATTTAATTAATTATGAAGAAAATGTTTTACAATACGGTCAAATGGATTGGAGTACGTTTAAAATAATTTGAAAGAAAATCACTCCAAAAATAGTAAAAAAACACAAAATTTCGGAAAGCGATATGTACATTAATTACATTTGATGCAATGGTCGCTTCAACGGGTAGTAGCTGACTGGACCGTGAACAAAAGAGCATCCATACTATCGATACATGTCGTGACAAGTTCGATCTCGCTTAAACAAAATTTCTTCAAGACTGATCGCGACTGGAATGGGATTCGACCGGAACTTGACTGTTACAGATAGTATGAATGGACACATTGTTTTTTATTTAATAATATTTTACCAGACCGAGATCGGACTGAGAACGAACTGTGATCGACCTTATAGTGTGGAGCCAGCCTAACCTGTCTAAAATCGCCGGTCTTAGCTGTTCGTAACACCGATGCATCAGCGCTTGATTGGAGTATCGACACATTGCGAAGCTTTGTCTCACTTCTCTCACACAGTTAAAGAGGTTGTCTGTTTCAGTTTGATACATTACACTTTATCCCTATGCTCAGTTTTGGATTTTCCACACCTGTATACCTTCTTGGCCTATGCCTTGTAATCCATTTAACAGTGAAATAGAATGACTTTTTTATTTACCTTCAATAATTATGCTTCAACCTTTGTTTTTTTATAGGAATCCAACTCCAATTGCGGACGCAGCTTTGAATAACACAATATGGTTGCCAGTAGACCCTCTTAGCTCTAACTTTAATTACTTGAGTATAAATGAGTCAATATCAAACCAAGTCAATCCCAAAAAAGAAGGGTGGATATATTATAGTGATCTGTTTCAAGAATATGGGGATAATTCTTATACAACTTACTAGAATTTTTTTTGATAAAACACCAATAAATATTGTTCTTTATTATATATTTTTTTATTTTTCCTATTATCGTTTAATACGAAAAACTAGGTATTCTTTTTAAGGAAGATTTTTACTTATAATCTCCCTAGAACTTAAATTATTTCCGGAAATTTTTTCGAGGTGCGAAATTTTTGAAAATTTCCGAAAGGGGTCAGTAAAGGGGAATTTTCTAATAAAAATTCGCAACAGAGAAAAAATTTACGGAGATTAATTTAAGCTTGCTGGTGATTCGGTACGAAAATTTGATACCAAAAATTATTTTTAAAAAAATTACAAATTTTGACAATTTGGCAAGCGTTTATTTTGCTTTGAAGTTTGGTGTTTTAATATAAGGTGGCTAATTAATTACTTTTTTGACACTTTAACGTTTGAAAGGCGTGGAGTAAAATTTTGTTTGTGATTGAAAAAATTTAAGCAGTTAGTCCGTGTTCTATTAAGTATAATATTTTATCTTTTTTTTGAGGTTTGAATCTTTGGATCAAGTTGATTACACTCTAATAAAATTACACAATGTCATAGAACTAGACTTTAGGGAAAAACGTATGTCTGTGTTACCGTATATTGTGGTTATACGTTTATTTATTCATCATTTTTCTAATTTCCTTGAACTCTAGTAAAATAAGGTTTGCATCTTTGTATCAAGTTGATTATATTCTATTTAAATCACACAATATTATAGTACTAGAGGATAGAGAAAAATAGGTGTATAGGCACATGTGTTATATTGTACGCTAGGTGTTTTGTATTAAAAAAAAAATTGAATTTTTTTCACTTTTCCTTTGCCGTAGTAAGAAAAAACGATTCTTAAAATCCCGAAATGAGCACATTTCGTCATACTCTAATAATCTTATACTACTAGAGAAAAGGGAAAAATAATTGTTTTCTTGCAAAGTCGATGACAATTTAACGCGGTAAGTATTTAGGAAGGAAACATAAAGTCTGCGAAGTTGGCTGTGACTGCTGCAGCCCCTTGGTGAAATGACGTTTCACCAATATTTTTTTGTTTTGTTTATGACTTATGAATAGAAAATTGTACAGTCTTTGTTCATTTTGTACGGAATCTGGGCATATTGAAATTTATCACAAAAATATAAAATATTTAACATATCTGGTGAACAATTCTGGCTTAAATTCCGAACAAGAAGATCTATTCAGACGTATGAGCAATATTCTTCGTGAAATTATTCCATATTTCACCCATCCAGTGTTGAGAAGAATAAAATCATATCGAAGTATTACTTTCATTTCATAGACATTTAGTGAAGAAAACCCACGGCTTTTTACCTTATTTTCCATTGATGAAAAAAGAAGTGGAAAATGAAATTCAGAAATATTTGGAATTGATAATTGATGTTGTTGATAATAAATAACATGTTTTTAACATGTTGAATGTTAACATTATTGAATTGAAAATAAATATTTGTAAAATGTAATCTACACCTCTGTTGTTATTCAGACATCTGCACGTGACAGCTGTCAAGCCAGGAAAATTATCACTTAATAATTTTTCAACTAGGTCACGTAACCGAAGAAATTTCCGAAAAATTCGGGTTGTTGCTGTAGCAAGCTGTCAAAAACAAGGCATCTGATTGGCTTAAAACAACTGGTAAAAAATTTTCGGTTTAAAATTTTCAGCGTTTAGACCAGTCTGTAGATAACAAGAAGGCCTGTTTATGACGTTAATTTGTAAAAGGTTGATAGGTGTTGGAAGTTGTAGAGGGTGATTACCTGAATGACTATACAGTATGTCCGCGGATGCGGTTAACAAGAGGACAAACGGACCAAAAATTGCAAAATACGATAAAAAGTCATTCTTGATAAAAAAAATTCTGCTTGTCGAAGAAATATGAACTAAAATGAGAAAATAGATTGTTATTATACAGAACGTCTTAAAAATGCAAAAATTTAAAATCAAACAAGAGCAAACAGTCATTTTTTAGCCTTTTAACGTAAAATAATAAATAAAAAACTTGCTCCAAATTTGAATTAATTTTTTTTTTTTTAAACACATTTTTGCAAATACACATTTTACTATTTTACAGTACTTAACATTAATAAAAATAAATATACAATGAAAAAAATGTGAAATATAAAAAAAAATGTTCATTTAAAATGTGTACTTGCAAAAAATTTATTTTTTATTTATTTTTCGTAAATTCAAATTTTCTTTTGTAATTTTAAAATTAGAATTAGAAATAAATTTAAGGCAAGTTTTTTATTTATCATTTTACGTTAAAAGGTCAAAAAACGACTGTTAGCTCTTGTTTGATTTTATGTTTTGGCATTTTTGAGATGCCCTCTATGATAACAATCTATTTTTTCTGATTCATATTATTTCAACAACAAATTTTTTAGGAATGACTTTTTTCGTATCTTTTAGTTTTTTGGTCCATTTTCCTCTGTTAACCCATCCGCGGCCGTATATAATTAAAAAAGTGTGCAGGGGTTGGGGGTGGAGGGCTGAAAATGCTAAAAAGGTTTTTTCGCTTCTACAAGTGACATTGTTAATTTTTTAAGTAATAAAAAAACCTATAATTTGAGCCTGGCTAAAATTGATTTGGTCAATTTGTTTATGAAAAAATGCAAAAAACCGTTAAAAATAGCCATTTTTTGATATGTTCATAATTATTGCAAAAATATTTTTTATCCATTTCTATCATTGCAAAAAATCGGGTTTTTAATTCTAAACTAAGTGAGAGGCTCTAAAGCATGATCGGATAATTCGTTGCTAAGATAATTGAGTTTTACTGATTTTAGAGCCCTAAACTATTAGGCTAACGGCCGAGTGATGATCGCGTTGTTTAATTTAGCAATGAAATTAGAATTGTTAAAATTAACAACGTTTAGAATGTTTAACAAAATGTCATTTTGGTTGCCTAATAAATTTGAATAAACACAAAATTAAACATTTCAAAGTTAATTTTTAAATTGCAAGTCCATTGTAAATTTAACAAATCTCAGGCCTATACTTTTTTGTTTATAAATATTCTAGGTTTTACAAACTGTTTCTGCTTTTTTAAAACTTATATTTTACTAATTTGGATCAACGTAATAAAATAATTAATATTCGTCCTTTGTTTTCAGCCTTAAAAAAGGTACCTACTTTTTTGTTAATAAACAATTTGAGTCGGAGCGCCCCCTGCATAAGTTAAAAATTTTTAACCTAAAAATATGAAAAGCTGACTTCAAAACAAATATTTTTGAAAAAAAAGAAGTATCAAGGAACCCGAGTTAGCAATTTTTTTCAAAAGTATTATCTCAATTGTTTATAATAATTAGGAATTAATTTGGACGACATTGGATAGTATATACTTGAACTTGATATGACACCTAATAAAAAGTTGTAATATTTTTTATTAATTGCTAAAAGATATGTTTAAAGTGACTAATACTTACGAGCGGCGGTAGGGAGGTAGTGGTGGGGATTGAAGCTTCTCGGGCTGACATGCCGAGTCAAAAACTGAAATCGATAATTTAAATCAGCGGAGCGCAAACAAAATAGCCATATCTTTGCTTAGCTTTTTTTTAAATTTGGGGTATCGCAAAAAGTTAAGAATAATGGCGCTATTAGTATTTCAAATACATATTTAAAAAGAAAATATTTTTTAATCACCATATTAATTTTTTGTTCCCAAACAAGATTTGCATTTCGTACTTCTCAAAAACTTTTCCCAAGTTTTCTTCTTAAAATGGACCCAAAAATTGCCTTTTTAAATATTAACGTTCAATTAAAAATCACTCTGTATAATGTAAAGAACTTTACCAACCATAATATTTTATTTCTCGTAAACAGTTGATTTTATCGATGTCAATTAGGAATTTTTTTTAGTCTAAGGTTAAAGCTATCCAAAAATAATATTGTTGAGCCTTTATCGTAAAAAAAAATTCTGTTATTGCGACAGAGCTAGTCCGTCCCTGGCAAACTAAATAAGCCAAATATGATTTAATGGGTTCATTTTAAGAAGACTTATCTCGTAAGCTTTATTTTAAATAAATATTAAATTACTCTCAGTACTTTAAAAGTTATTAAAAAAAAAAACGATTTCCAGGGCATCCGTTAGGTCGTCATAATATTTTTAGGTTTTCTATTAGACTTCAAGACTTTGCCCACATATTCTGGGACACCCTGTATATTTACAGATAATTTTTTTTTAATAATTTGGTTTTAACAAGTTAGTGACAGATCTATCATTTTGAGAACATACTTATTTATATGATAACTAAATAGCCAATAATTGGGTGACTAAATTACACATTTAATAATTTAAAAACGTGCTTAAAACTGCAAATGGGTATTAAAAAATAATACATTTCTTGAAAAAATCATTAGTACTAGTACTATTATTGTTTTACTACGAATTGTAGTTTTTTATTTTTACAGTTACAAAAATACTTTAGAGACGTGACTATTTCACAAACAATTAAATAAACCTAGTAAAAAAATTCCAACCTTCAATTTTAATTCATAACCATAACATACAAAACAATTATGTCTTATTTTGAGAACAATTAGTAATTTATTGGCAAAAGCAAAGACAATAAATGTAGTTATCACTAACTACAATTGTATTTGGCAGAAGTGTTCAATATATATTTCGCTACATTTTTTCTTGCAGACGAATGATACATTTACCATTTACCATAGAATAAGTGAAAATATAAAAAAATAAATCAAATAGTTAAAACGTTTAATATCATACAATAAAATTTTACTTTAAAATACATTATTTAAAACATGATAAATTGACTTAAAATATTCTTTTAAAAAACAACTTAATAAGAGAACTTAAACCATAAGAATATTCTGAAATTAAATAAATAACTTAATCTATATTTAAAAATTATAAACTTCATCAAGTCCTAGGTCTTCCTGGATTGTTCCTAGTACCGATGCTGCATTACCCCGTTGCACAGCTAACGTTTAATTGTTTTTAAGTTTCTATAGGTCGCAAATTATAAAAACAAGGTTTTTTTTTAAAAAAAAAGGATTTTATTTTTAAATCTTTAAAAAAACTTTTTTGGTAATAGCCTCGGCTCATACAATAAGCTAAAAATTGATATTGATATTTGGCTTAAATACGCCCTTTAGGAAAATAATTATAAATAATAAAATAAAATATCACAAAATAAAGTTATTTGGCATAATATCTAAAAGTTGTTTGTAAAATCTGTTAAAAATTGAACTCTATGTTCATGTGCAAACTTTAAAATGCACATTTTAAAATAATTTAATTTTTTTTAGAAAACCATTTCAAATAGAATTAAAAAATTAAACTATTTGAAATATAATGAGTTTGCTAATTGTAAGTATAAAGTGACCAACCCATTTAATAATTTATAATTTTTGTAAATTGGTATATAATCTGCAATATTATTTATATATCAACGTGAGCTTAAATTATTGAATAAGTGTTTTAAACTCAAGTAAAAATCAAGAAAAATACTTTTAGGAAACTGCAAATTTCTAATAATATTTATTAAAAATGGTCTTTTTTGCCATAGTTTGTAACATTTAGGTTTTTAAA
>JAHBCN010020843.1:0-14682 GCA_019359885.1 Listronotus oregonensis | reverse complement strand
ATATCAATTTTGTGGTTAAATTTGTGTCAAATTCTATATTTTCTTTATACGAAAATAATAGCCTACTGTTTGAAAGAGACATGATTTACATAAAACAACTGTTTGTATCTAAAAAAAAATGGAATATAAATTCTTTACTTATTTGCGGATAATTATACTGAATAAATTTTCTCAACAATAAAATCCTAGTTACAAAAATACTGTGCATAGCAGCCTACTAAAACGTACATTTATATATTAATATACTTTAAAAAATTGCAAGACAATATTTCATTAAAAACCATATAACATGTATTTATTAATTTTGTGGTTTTTTGGGGCGCTGATCACGAATAGGGTTTTTTTTTAGGCGGTAATGTTTCGCTTTTGAGATATCAATCATTAAATTTAAAAAACCAAACTAACATCTTTTTCCCTATTTCTCCTTGTTTTTGCACACAAATCTTGATTTTTCCATTAAATTGGCACATAGTATTTAAAAAACCCTTTTTAAAGAAACTTGTTTTTATATTTATTTTATCTCTATCATCTATACATAAGGAATTTATTCAGTAAACATGGCCGCGACATCTGAAAATAAAGCTTTGCAATTTATTAGAAAAAAGGTGTAAAAGACATATAAAAACAAGTTTTTTAAAGGTGTTTATAAAATATTTTAAGTTTTTTGATGGATATTCATGACGGATATTTCCAAAACGAAACATTTTCGCCAAATTTTTTATATTCGTGATCAGCGCCCCAAAAAACCCTCCGGATATCAAATTTGGTTAAAATCGAAGTTGCGGCTACTTTCTAGGCAATTACTATTTTGTCAATAAAAAATAATAATAACATGACTACGGTACTGATAACTAATGAAAAAAAATATATGGCCGATTTTGCGCCCCCCAGGTGGCTGCGCCCTTGGCGGCCGCCCATTTCGCCACCGCCTAAATACGGCCCTGGTTGTCAATGTTGCAAACATTGAATTTTACAATGTTTTCTTATTACAAAAACTTTAAAAAAATGTACCTAATATGAATGATTTTTGTTCATTTTACAAAACGTAGTATTAAATTATAATCGCTGTAAAATTACAAAAAAAATACAGTTGTGAACTGTAATAAAAAAAAAGTTCTTTTTTTTTTAAAACAACTTTTCAATTCAGAGAAATAGAATTTTTTCTATTTTTCTATATTTCTCTATTCAAAGGCTATTCGCACTGCGCTTGACAGCGGAATGGTGGCCTCTAAAGGTGTATGCTCGAGGTTTATAACGAATTGCGATTTGGCAAAGCTGGATCTTATTACATAGTACAGAAATCTGTAACGTAGAAAGCGGGAAATTAAAAAAAAATTATAAGCTGTTTTCTGACACTGAACAAAGAGGGCATTAGATATTTTTTTGTTTTTTTAGTTTGCGGGTTTTTCACTTTTCTAGCCTTTTGGGGTGCAAACAGAAAAAAAAAAGGGTTGGGGCTGCATTTATGCATTTAGAATCTGAGTCCCGGGGTTTAAACCCGGGGTAAAAAAAAATTTATGTCAGGCGTCGTTTTTTTCTGTCCAGCAGAATCAAAGCAAAATTTTTATCGAGCGTTGCCGGGGTGATTTTGAATGCATCCCTGGTTACCCTTGAAAGCCCGTGACCTATGGCATGAATTTTTAAATAATTAACTTGTCTAGCACACGGTATTAATAATAAAAATTTTATCGACAACGGTAATGATTGGTTGCCAGCATAAATAGGGCCCCGTGTATTTTGATACATACATGCGGTTAATTTATAAAAAATGTTAGGTATAGATGTTTTTTTATTTATTTCGTTTATTTATCTGTAAGATTTAATTTTTAGTTCATGATGGGATATGAAAAAAACACCTGGAAAATTTGCTCCTACCTGTAATTAAATATACCGGGTGATCCAAGAGCATGACTTATCTTTTTTCGGCACTTTGTACCAAAGAAAACTTGGGGCTACCATATAATATCAAATTTGTCGTTTTTTAACAAGTCACGTAACTTTCGGTAACTTTCCCGGGTTTTTCCCGAAATGGCCTAAACTTTAAATTTTTAAATTAGACACCCTGGCTATTATTACATTTTTGGATTCCCAAAAACATTCTGCGTCTAACGGTACCCCATTTATAAATTTTATAGCTTTAAAAAATAAGGTAATTGTCTCGAATGTTGCCCCTTTCTGATTTTGCCAAATTTGGTATACGGGGTTTTTTTTGGGGGGCTAATTACGAATCTGAAAAAAAATTTTTTTTTGACACGTTTCGTTTTCGGGGTATTTATCATTAAAGTTGAAAACAAAAACCTCATTTTCACTTATTTCCCCCTTTTTTTTGTACACACTTCTTAATTTTTACACTAAAGTGGCACCAATATTTTTTAAACACCTTTTAAAACCTTGTTTTTTATTTATTTTACACCTTTTTTTCATTAAATTGGAACTTTTAAGTTCTTAAAAACTGCCTCTCACCATTTAAGACACCCACGGTAAGGTTCTTTGATTATATTTACTCGGCTTGAGGACTTTTTAAGACAGAAAAAAATATTTTTATAAAAATTGTGATTTTTTCCTATTATCTTTTAAAATTATTAGTAAAAAAAAATCGAAATAAAAAAAGGAAAAAAAAAAGGCTAACTTTTTTTAAAAGAAACACCCCGATATTATGCGCTACAAGGCAAGATCTTTTTTCTGATTTCAAATATATATACATTGATGATATTTGGATAAACCATATTTGAGATATTTTAGTTTAAATTATTAATAAATTACAAAAAAATTTTATATTAGTATCAAGAAAAACCATGAAAAAAAATAAAATTGTTATGTTGCTGAATTTGGGGAGGGTTTTCTCTGGACCAATAATGTTTATTTTTGTAATTAAACATTCCCGCTAAAGTGAAAGAAGGCTTTTCGGTAAATAGAATTTTATTTTTTTCGATCCTTCTGCATAAACCTAGCTATTTCCAATGCATACTTAGGTCGGTCCTGCATGTTTTGTTCAGGAAGATTCTGAACGGACATAAATTTATAAGGATAAAATTTGTAAAAATTTTTAAAGGGTTTAAAAAAATTTTATAATTTGTTTTATTAAGTTCAGATGTCGCCACCGAAATTGATATTTCAGGATTTTCTAAAATTATTAAAAGTAGTTAGTGCTAGTCCAATAGAAAATGTATAATTATTATCCTGAAAAAACGAGGATATCCAAAACTTTGTTTTCATTTCGTTTCTTCATTTTAAAGCTTTTTCGTTCAATAAACTTTCTTACTAAGTATTTAATAGTATCTATAGATGGTACCCGTTGTTAAGGATATAATAAGTAGTATTCCCTTTGCACTGTCGTCACATTATTATTGTTACCATAAAAAAGACGCAAAATAGCGATTTTTTGTTCTTCTGAATAGCCCATCGACAAAAAAGCAATACAAACTACTTTTAATCGTTAAAATGATAAAGTTAAACTTTTTGCAATATCAATACGTCACAATTATTAAAACAATTTTATTGTTTTCATAGCTTTTTTGATACTAATATATATATTTTTTTAATTTATTTATATTTTAAGCTTAAATATCTCAAAAATGGTTCATCCAAATATCATCAATGTATATATATTTGAAATAAAAAAAGATATTTTATTGTAGCGCATAATATACAGGGTGTTCCATTTAAAAAAGTTAAAGTTGCCTTTTTTTATATTTTTATTGCGATATTTTTTACTAATAATTTCAAAAGATAACATGGAAAAAACCTTTATTTTTTATATAAAACATTTTTTTCTGTCTTCAAAAATAAAGGCTCCAGAAGCCACGTAAATATAATCAAAGACCCTGTACATTAGTACTTAGGCATTAGCCTTCGTGGACTGTCAAGATAAAAAAAAGTTCAAAGGCAGCAGACATATTTGTTTATAAAATCCCCAGTGTATACATTGGTTGCGGCGTGTGAAAGTGAAGGTTTGCAAGTAAATGGAAAAAGCTGTAAAATAAATATAAAAACAAGTTTTTAATGTTTTAATGTGAAATATTGTGTTCCAATTTAGTTTAAAAATCAAGAATTCTGTGCAAAAAGAAGGAGGAATATCCTACTATAAATAAATTTAAATATATATATATATATATATATATATATATATATATATATATATATATATATATATATATATATATATATAGATATATACTCCGCCTACTTTTATTTATTTGTGATTTGTTGATAGTGACAAGCTTTATTGACACTTTGCTTTTAAAATTTATTAGCCCCCGTAACGTCAGCTTTAAATGCTTACTTAACAGCAAAAAATTTGATAAAATTGATATTAAAAATTTAAATTGATAGGTATTAAAATAAATTTTATCACAAATAAATAAAATAGGCCGATTTTTTCGAAAATTGGTATAAGAGACAACCTTTTAATTTGGAACAACTTTTCCTAGTAACTTATTTCCATATTTTATCAAATAAATGCACTTTACTCGTACCATTTTAAGTTTTTGCAATTTTCGAACACCTGTATAAAATATGTTAAATGTTTCTATTTAATTTACTTTTGAAGTAGCAAAATTTTTTATCAAGAGTAGCTTTTTTCGATAAAATCAAAAAATAAAAAAGATTTTTCTCTTCAAATTTTCCGTGGACATACTGTATATATATATATATATATATATATATATATATATATATATATATATATATATATATATATATATATATATATATATATATATAATATATATATATATATATATATATATATATATATATATATATATATATATTATATATATATATATATATATATATATATATATATATATATATATATATATATATATATATATATATATATATATATATATATATATATATATATATATATATTTATTTATACATATATTTTAAAAAGAAAAACATAAATGTAAAGTTAACTATTCAAAACAAAATAATCTGAACAAAATCTTTACGTTCTTATCGGAGCAGCTGAGATCTGAGATGCCCCTGGTCTCTCGAAATCCCGCCACTGAACGGTAACAGAGCACACTGCAGATTGTTTATCAGCCGTTTGTTTCATCGGTTTGGCAATTGGCAAGTGGTGGCTATATGTCCGATAAAAAATCTGCAGTGTGTACACCGCAGATAGTTGCTAGGACTAATTTATCAAATGGGTTTTGTCGGGCGATTTAATTGTACATCTGCGCATTTTCATATAGGAACATGCCAATCCGCTGATAAAAATCTGCAGTTGCGCTTTCTCTAAAGTTTGCATATTCGCCCATTAGCTTGTTTTCGGGTATTTATTCTTGCCTTCGTATTTAAAACCATCAGGTTTTTTTATTTTTTAGGCAGTAAAGACACAATAATTGATGCATTAAAAAAATATTTAGATTTTAAAAATATTGCTTAGGTTAGACCGAGGCGAATCGGACCAATGGGTAAATCGTATCAAAATAGGAAATCCGTTAATAGTTTGCAAAACGCGTTGTCACGGAACGCAAGTGACTGGCGTCCTACAATACTCTCCCGCCCCGCATCTTCCGCCATCGGTAGTGTTTCGATTGGACTAGTACATAAGTGAAACTTGGTTGTGGCTGTGTGCACGTAAGAATTTAGGCAATGAAGAGACTTTTATTTCGTGCAAATTTTAATTTAAAACAATCCTAGCAGAGCACTTTCGGTAAAACCATCATCAGTGATGTCTACAAGAAAGAAATTAATTATTGTAAACTTTTAAAGTTCATTTCTTGCTTATAGATAGCACTAGGTTTTCATACGTCCAGATTTGCCCGGGCCATTACAATTAAAATAGTCCAACCTTGTTAATACATTCTTATTTTTTGCTTGTTAATTATTTAATACTACATCCCTACAACGCAATTTCCGATTTGCCCATCTCTACTATGCCCTTGCCGACACCTGGCCGACACCTCGTTGCCATTATGGGTTGTATTGGTTGTTTTGCTCAAAAAGTGGCCCTTCCTCAAGGGTGGTAAACTTAACTAGGAGTGCTCGATTTTTACTATTTGTCCGCAGATAAGGTTATGTTTGTGACGTCACCGTGTTGCCCAGAAGGTAGATTTGTTTTATTAATTTTTATTAAATATTTAACTTTTAAAAACTGATTTGGATATGCACCTACTATTAAAGCCGTATTGTATACCACTTGATAAAATTAAGACTTTATACTACTTGTAAACAAAACAATAGGGCAAAAGAATTCACACGTCACAAATATCAAATTAACATTTAAATTGGCGTATATGGGCTTAAATGGGATCCAGCACTTCTTGTTAAGTTTACCACCATTGGCCCTTACTAGGAGGCTCTGGTCTAGCTCAGGGAACCAATGATAACCAACACACAACTCACAGAGTGAGTGATCCTTTCCTCTAAAATCCATGGTTGCCACAAAGAGGGTTAGGTCAATTTTTTTATGTTTTCGGTGATTTTCAATAATTGTATGGGATTTACCGAACGCTTTCTTTAAATTTAGTAATCAGTTCTGTTTGTCAGTTTATGCTACTGTGTAATAGCTACTAAGCTATTTAGTCCTTAATTAATATTTTTAAATGTGAAATAATACAAATACAGTAAAATAGTAAAATTAGGTAATTATAATAATAATGCCAAAACGAAAGTGTCTAGTAACGGATGCAAAGCTTAAAGCATTCCCTTCTTTTAAAAAAGGAAAATCTAATTCCGAGGTAGTTACATACGATTCTTAGCATTGCTTACAAAGGCAAATTAAACAAGAAATGTCTAATAGAATAATTATTTAAATGAATTTTAAAAGTATGTATATTTTAATTTAGCTTTTATTGTTATAAATAAGTTTATAACATATATTTTTTGAGCTGTCCGGATTTGTCCGGGTTTTTGGACTCATGTGTCCTGGATTTAAAAAATACCTTATGGAAACCCTAGATAGCACTAATGAGGGTTATACCGAAAGCGCCCTGCTAGGATTGTTTTAAATAAAAAGTTGCACGAAATACAAAGTCTCTTCATTCCCAGTACATAGGTGTCAGAGCTGCTCGCAAGCGAGCCCGGTATTTGTTTGTGTGTTTTACAATTTTGCCGCTTATCTTGGGTAGGTGTTTACCATTTCTTTGTGTTATTCTAAGGATTTGTGTTAAAACTATCAATCACATGTCTTATATTGATTGAGAAGGGGCCTATTTTAGAAAACATCTTAGGTTTTAGGTATAATGTTTTAGGTGAATGTGTAAAACATTGGTTTAAAAAGTCTTTAATATGGAGTTATTCGGATCACGACATCGGGGGCGAATTGGATTTTTTTTTAATAATTTATTTTACATTTGGAGTTAATCATAAATTTTTATTTTATTGTAGATTATTAACACGTACAAAATAAAAACAAATGCGGGTGAATGATCCCAAGAAAAAATGACAAAAACCGCAAATAAAGTCCTAAACAAAGAGCTAACCTTACGTTGAGCTGCTAGGATTTACAATTTGCCATACACAAGCTTACAAAAAAAAGTCTCTTTTTCCAGAGGTGTCATTAAGACACGTGGTAAATAGCCAGGTGTGTATGCTAAAGAGTTTTTAGATGCTAAGAAAAAACTTAAGATTTATAAAAAGGCTGTAGAAAGAAAGAATATTATTGATGACAAAAAAAATGTGAACAGGATGAAAAATAAAAGTACGCCCGGAATAACAATCAAACCAGCGAGATTGGCATTGTATTAACTGCTCAGAACAGTTCATTCATCCACCATCAGATGATTGGATTCAGTACCATCCATGCGAAGAATGGTGCCACGGAAACTGTACTGATATGGCAAGGAAGAAATGCCCGTGAATATGTGATTTATGTGATATTGATCTTATTATTCATTATTTTACCTTTGATAATGATTTTAAAAGTATTAGAGTTAAAAAATCTTGATTTAATTATATGTTATGTACGATCCCATTCGCCCCGAAAAATTGGGGCGACTCGGATATTTCTGTCTTTTTTGTTTTTAGTTAATATTTTAGAAGAATTAATAAACAATTTAAGTTTTAAAATTTTATTGTGTAGCTGAATAGTTACTAATTACCATTTTGTTAATAAAAATTATTACACTTGGTATTGTTTTCATCTCCATACCCTACCATGACTACATCAGAAAATGAAAAGTGTTTTTCAACTTTAAAGTTAATAAAAAGTTTTTCGGAAAATACTATACTTAAAGAAAAATTAAATGCTTTTGCAATAATATATATTCAAAAAGTTATAATCAGTGACATTTTGAACTTAAATGGAAAAGCGATTGAAAAGTTATTTATAGCTGACAAAGGCTTAACCAGAACTATCATTTTGAAAAATAAAGTTAGTCTGTATTTGCTAACATTGTAATCTCAGTTATAATCTCTTTTTGCCCAAAATAATAAAATAGAACATCTCCTGTCTAAATAATGTGTAAGATCTATGTTACTTTCTACTTTTGTATGTCGAGCCCTTCCTGTTAGACAAACCACGAGCCTTCACTGCAAAATAATAAGTTTAATAAAATTGATTAATTTTAATCTTCAGGCTTAGGCAATGGTTTAAAGAATTTGTCATTTTGTCTTACTTGAAAGTTTTTAAAAGCTTCTTTAATTCAAACTGATATTCAGCAGTGGAGTTAGCAATTTGCCTCTTAAAAATAAGACTTCGTTTCATACACGGATCGATTTTCAAAAAGAAATCACAAAGCTCATTTGCCATTCTTAAACCTTCACTAAGATTTTTCAAATTAAATGTCACGTTTCCCGTGCTTGTTGAAGCCTCTTTCTTAATGGGCTGTGAATTTAACATTTCCCTCAATCGGTTTCAGTCAAATCTTCATCTTGCGATTAAAGCAACTTCTAAATGTCACTTGATTCTATCTGTTCGAACCCATCTTGACCTATTCCATTCGCAATTTTTTCTATTAGTTCATTTGACGACGCGTTTACAAAGGATATTCGGTTGGATAACTAGATATTGGAATCCTTTTTATCAATGTGTATGTACCGATGTACCGATTAGATCCGCGAATAAAGAAATCTTTAGCCGCGAACATAGGAATTGGGTCGCATATTGTTAATCAGGGAATAGTGAAAACGCGAATGAACGAAGGCGAATAAGGAGCTTTGACTGTACTACTACTACATCCGCTATAAATTATCTTGGGTAATATTTTTGTATTTGATATAAGTTAAGTTAGTCTGTAGAATATGTAATAAAATTACATAATATTAATTATTACCATCCAAGATTTGGAATTTCGATTAACAACTAACTCGTAAAAAAATATTACCACTTTACTCGACTCAAAGCTACGATTTTCTGCGTGGGAAAAACGGAAGATAGAATTAGAACCTACTATCGAGAAAAAGTCCAGAAACAAAATTTACTCTTTTTAAAAACAAAGCCCTAAATATTAATTTAAAAAAACTGAATATTTAATTATTGAACTCAGATACGTACTGCAATCAAAAATTTTAGAGTACAAAATAAAATCAATCTGGACAGGGTGGCGCGTTTTGAATGGATTTTCCTGGTATTGGTAACACTACAATAGAATGCCAATCTGCACGATTTTAACTTGATTCGTCTGCGAGATGCAAGGCGTTTTTCAAATTTTGATAATGTTAGTACACCCTTGTATCTCGGTTGTTAGTAGAGATAGAAAAATAATGCCATATTTATAAAGAACTTTACGTAGCGTCAAAAAAGTTCCAAAAAAATGCAAGCTTTTTGGAGCAAACAGGAATTGCCCTGTAAGTGCTGAAAATTCCTGCATTTTTGGACCGTGGCGTACTTAGTTATTTTTATCAGTGACAATTTTAAAGATATAACTCAAAGTTTTCTTTTTTTAAATAGGACACTCTGTATATTATTTGACCATTTGATTTCCAAAAAATGACCTATTTATTGATGCCACATACTATAAATTATTTTTTAAAGACATTGGTTATCAGTAAAAAATTCAAGGAAAACATAATACGAATTATATTAAATTTAATTCAAAACCTAGATATGTATCTACATTTCAATAAACTCATTAATAAATGTTGATTATTTCAAAAAATAATATTAAATATTATTTTTAAATTATTAGCTAACTGCCCCTTTTTTATTCATACATAAGTATGCACACACAACTAACCATAACTAACCACAACTAACAAAAGCAGACGAATTTTAGTAGTTTGCCAATTTCTTTAGTTGAATGCAAGATGGCCTAGAAACAAATGACCGCTGCAATATTTCGTATAATATTTAAGCAGGAAATAGGAATTACAAACTGCCATGATTTCGTGTTCTTAAATTTTAATTTAAGTAAAATGGAGTTTAAAAACTATGGAATATATAATATTGTTGAATCTTATCCAAAGAGTGGGAAAAATAGTGTAAATTCTTTACAGATGTTCCTCACTAGGTATCCACGCAAAAAGCAACCAATCATTAATACTTTTAAAAGACAAGATAAAAACTTAGCTGCCTATGGATCGTTTAAAAAATAGTAAAAAAATAATATATATAGTAAAAAATAAATAATAAACTATTAAAAAAAAACACAAGATTTACTATAATTATGTCTTATTTTCATAAATTTTGTATTTTCACAAATAACTAATTTAAAAAATAAGTTAATATAAAGTGTGTAGCACTAATAATGAGGCTATTTTATTTTAAAATGAATAGTACTATAATATACAGGGTGTCCTGTAGCAAGCAACTTTTTTAAAACTAACTGATAAAAAAATAGCACGCCACTGGATTCTATGTAAAATTTTACACAAATTTGGTTTTTACTTCTTTATTTTATCTTTACCAACAGTGAAAATATAAAGGTGTGCTAAAATCGTCAAAATTTGAAAAACACCATGTACTTCCAAGACGAATCAAGTTAGCTGTGATTAGTTTTCACCGTTGCAGTTGTTTCCAAAATCGAACTCAAGAATGTACCATCAGATTTGGGCAATCTCTTGTAGTTTTCCCAATATTATGAAAATCCCTAGAAAAGGCGCCACCCGGTACAATACTTTTCTAACAAAAAAAATGGCAATATAGCATTAACTATATAACTTTCGATTTTTGCCACATTTGTATTTAATTCTTGTTTAATTATTCTTCTTGTTTCAATGGTAAATTGAATAAAATTTAGTTTAATCCAAAAAAACACCCCAAATCTCTTCCTTTGTGTATTAAAGAACCATCTCTGTTAAGTAGCCTTTCTCAGAAAAATTAGTTTCGGCGTAATTATAATTTAAAGTTGGCGTCTGGTCGTTTAAATTTTACGTCAGACCAAAATGGCGTGTGACAGACGAGGTCTGCAGCATTTCAATATTAGTTTTTTTTTGCTCAATTTATTTATTTTATTTAAAGCAAAAACAGAAAATTCATTTCCCTTCTATATTTCGATATAAGATAAATCGGTTTAATGTTAATTAAATAGGCAACATAATAAGTGTAAAGGGCAATTTCACCGTCAAAATCCATCGCTATTAACAAAAAAAAAATCACAGAAAACAGATAGAAGCTTTAAAATCTGTTCAATATGGTTTGGGAAACAAATGGTAAATAATTATGATTACCCACTTTTTGAATCAATGGGCGCGGTCAGCGCATAAAACTGTTTAGTCGGTTTAGTATGTTTACGTCTCTGAACGGTGCCGTTTACCCTAAACTGTTTACTTCGCCCGTCAACATATTTTTTTAAGGTTAGAATGTTTACTTTGAGTAACATAGCCTCAAAAATCTGACTATTTTGTAGTGGGAAAATATTTATAGATTTCACTATATTATTGATAGCAACAAGCAGGACATTTAAATTGTCAATATCGTTTTGGCGCCAACGTCTTTATATTTGAATTTTAAATGCTTCTAACTTTGTTATAAAATTTTTTATAAAAAAATATTTAGAAGTGTTATTTAGGCACAAAGTCTTATTTTTACCAATAAAAAAATATGTACAAGTGGCCCATTACCTTTAATTAGATTAAAGTACAATTTATAAACTTAACGTCCCTAATCCCGTTGCTATTGGTGTTTCCTTAGGCAAGCTAAAATTAAGGGGCTTAATCATCCATTAATTCACAAGGTGCGAAGTGTATAGTGGGGACAATTGAGTCGATCGCAGCGCTCGCTATGGTCGTTTCGTTAAATCATGCTTGATTTAAATGTAAACAATTAGATAAAATATTAAACAAGGGGCATAGTAGTTGTTGTGTAGTGTTCACTATAAGAATACCGGCAGAAATAGTAACTGTAAATTTTATATATTTCCGGGACTTAAAACAAGGGCTTACATGTCGTGATTTACCCGTGTCAGGAAATAAAAATGTCTTAGTTGAAAGGTTAGTTAATTCATAAATAACCTGCAAATTAATAGGATTTCTTTGCTTACCTTAGTACGATGCCTCAATGGCTAAATAGGTATCACATTTGAACAGCAAAACGAAGGTCCCTAGTTCAATTTTACAAAACTTCAAGTATTTAAACCATTAGGTTTGCCTAATTTCATTTAGCACCCGCAATAAGACGAAATAAGAGTCCAAAGTACAGTTATATATAATATTTTTATACCTCACTTTCAGACGTTTAAATAATTTTAGATAAGCATAATCCAGATAGTAAATAAACATCCCCAAAAGAAAAAAACTCAATATATTGGGAATATATGGACACGTGAATCTAACATTAAAAACGTCGATATCAAGTTTTTAAACTGATTATTTTACAAACAGCTGCCGTGTGACAAAGTATTATTTTTTAATCTTGGGACAGTGCACGAAAGGATAATGCCGTCACATACCAACGAACCGTGGGTATCTTAGCAGTTTTCCCAGACTAGACATTTTAGGAATAAAGAAGCGAACAAAGTGGGAATTTGTAGCTGCTAGAAAAGGATTGACTCCTTTTCTAGCAGCAATTTTATTGCACATGAATATTAGAGGAAAACGTTCGTATTAACTTTTTTATATATTTTTAATAATATACTAATTAGCTATACTTATCTAATAGCAACACTAGTAGACCTCGGACTACTATTTGTTCTCTGACATATTTAGAATAAAAGAAGGGTCAAAAATACGTCTGTACCACTTAAAATTAAAATGTCTTAAATTCGCCTATAAATTTTCAATGAAACGGTGCATAGTAGGCCAATTTGATTTTAACTCAAATGTGGGCGTTTGTACGTAATCTGACGTCAGATACTGCAGGTATTTAGTCTTTTGGCGATATGTCGTCACGGGTTAAAAGTCAAATAATCTAATAAAACATGAAACTACACGCTATCCGAAATGTGCCAGGTTAGGGACTGAAATGAGATTTGGTCAGTTATACCGTATCAAATTATAAATTTAAAGTGTCATTTATATAACGTTAAATTTTGTTAAACTATTAATAAAGGAAGAAAATTAGTGATCATTTTTAATAGAGTTTTTATTGGTAAAGCTAGCTTAGATTGGAATATAAAGACTAATTTACATTTTGTTAAGTAGCAAATAAAGGTAAGAAGTGCAAGTGTGACCGTTAACACGTTAATTTTACTAATCATCTAACACTTGCACTCCTCACCTGCACTTTCTACTTACCAATCGTCCTGATGAAGTATTACTGCTAAATGAAATATTCTCTTATTTGTTATTCTTGGAGATGTTAGAAGTAATTACAGAAAATAGTGAAAAAATCATATTTTTATGTAAAAACTTAACGTTAAAAAGTAAATAATTTTTAAAATATATTAGTTTTACGTTTTACTGTAAAACCTATGCCATCATATTAACTTTTAACTTTAAAAGTAATATATTTGCAACACCTGACTAGTTTTCTGCTACTTGCATTCTGGATCCATTAGCTAGTATAATAATTCAAATTATTTCCTGTGTATTGCACATTTTGGTTTTCTAAATAGTAGCTCCCCATACCAAATTTTTGCCAGCTAATTATCTTTAATTAAATTGTATTTTAAGCACTGTATAATGGCAAAACATTGGCAAATAGGTATCAAGAAGCTACGAAAGTGGTCAGTTGGCCGTTATTTGGTCACGTGTTACAGATAATGAGATGTCATGCAGGATGATGGCATCCATTGTTAATAAATCATGCCGAAAATTTTTTTTGGCGTAGTGGCATCCATCTTTAAATAAGTAGAGACAAAAATATGCCCTTTGGGAGATGGCATCACTTTTTATATTCCCAATGGCAATAAAATGCATTTTTTTACCGTCCAGAAAACTAAAATGTGCACAAGCAAAAGTGTATTTATGTACAGGGTGTACCATAATAAATGAACCACTATACTTTTGGAAAAACTATGAGACACAAAAAATGATAAATACAAAATTTGTTTAGTGAAGTGTTTTTTTTTTTTTTTTATCTATTCAGGTTGTCCGTTTTGCCAGGTTTGCCTTGTACAAACATTTTAATTTTAAATGGAGTAATTAGAGGCAGATTTACACATTTTTCGCCTGTGGCCTAATCACATTTTGACGCCTCTACCGACCTCTTAAATTCGATATCCTAGTTCATAATCCTATTATTTTTTTTGTTAATAAAATTGTAACTTTATGATTTATACACTATCGTTCTAATTACACCATTTTTTCCCCTAATTAGTATGATTTTAAACTGGAAATTGATGTGTCAGTTAATAGATTGTTATTACATCCCGGCGATTTAGTTAGGATGGCACAAGAATAGTTTTT
>JAHBCN010020842.1:0-14781 GCA_019359885.1 Listronotus oregonensis | reverse complement strand
TTTTTTTTTTTCACAGTTTATTTAAAAGTTAAAAAATTCAAATATCTTCCCCCTTGGGGAACTTTTGCGCTTTATCTATTGGCAAGTCAAAAGTTTCTTGACGTTTCATTTTTTGTTAAACCATCACAACTTCATTTTTTAAGACCCGCCAGCGGAAGACGCCGAGTGCCGCTGTGCATGGGGGGAACGGCAGAAACATACTGTGTTCGTGCCCAGCAATGGCACGACTAAGATTTGCCATCCTCGGCAATGACACCTTTGTTGCCGGGGGAGGTGAAAGATCTCTCTCCCAACAGGATCATCAGATTCCAGATTAATTAGGAGTCTGGACCTGGTGGGAGAAATATAAAAGGGTGTGAGCCACAATAGACCGATCGGTCGCGGTGGAGGGTGTTATACCCACTTACTTTAATCCTACCTACCTACCTACCTAAAACCATTCACAAAACTGGACTAGATGGTGGAAGTCTTCTGGCTGTAGTGCTTGGTCACGTTGAACGTGAAAGAGATACAACTGATTTTTCCGCAATGTTGTCCACACTTTTTTTTGACTTAAACCGACCTGGCTTGCAAATACATGAGTACTTGTTGTTGGATCTTCCCCGATAATATATAAAACTTGTTCTTCCCTTTGAAAATTTTTAGGATTTTTCAGTCTTTCTGCATGCCCTCCATGATGCTCTTGCAAATCGCCAGTATCCCTAACCCGTTGAACGAGGTTAACAAAACACTTGGGTGCACAATCTCAAAGCAGCGTCCGCAGATTGATGACACTGTCCATAAATGAGCAACATATTCACGTATTCATTGTTTTCGTACTGTGCCATTTTCGCGATTTAACAATGACTTAAAATAAACCCTCACCTTGTCCGGTAAAAGCAAAGCAACTAATTTATAATGCGTGATTAACAAGTCAAAAAACAGACGTAAATAAGAAATAAACTATATTTTTTTCCCAGACCCGAATTAGACACATTTTCAAATAAATTTATGTACCTTTGTTATTTTTGGGTTAAAAAAAAATATTTTAAAAAGTTGTTTATTTTAATGAGTTCTTGCAAGTAAAAAATAAGGCAACTTAAATCGCCTGTATGAACCATACTATTTACCAATAATCACTGACAAAAGTTCTGAAAAAATAACACCATCAACAGAACAAATAATTTTTACGATAAATATTTCTTAATCGACATTTCAATTCGACGTTCCTGAACAAAGAGCCCATCGAGATGATAAGCTTGGGAAAATTCACCTGCAACGTGTAACAAAACACCCTTGCGAGGGCCGGGGGCAGCCATGATGTCATGTCACAGGCCGCCCTTAATGATGATTCCCCAGACGATAAATATTTTAAAACTTTTATACCCTATGTTTGAATCTTTATTTTTCCATTGGGTTCGTACAAATAAAATAGAAAAAAGTGAAAACCTATTGAACAGTTATTTAAACTTTAGTATGCTTGAGATAGATATATGACTGGGGCATTCATACTCCAGTCACTAAAAGTTTCCCGCTCCGAATTCTTTATAACAACACCGATTATCCTAAACTTTTAAAAGTAATTGAAAAATGATACAAATTACAAAAGTTATATAGCGCCAACATGCCCTTACACCCCGTGGGTGAATGCCACCCCTTCTCGAGGGTGTAAATGTTAATGTTTAAAATAACACCGAAAATCGATAAATAAGCTTATTCTAAGCAAAAAATCAACTTATAAAGTTTTTTAATGACTCAATACTTCTTAAATTATTTGTGATAAAAAATGGCTGTAGACGCAATACAAAGCGAGTTATGGTTATGACTCTTACTCCAATCATTATAGCAAAAAAAAGGTCATTTTTAAAATTAAGTTAACAATATCTGACTACCTGGGGATTCCGAATAACCGAGATTACTAAAACAAAATCCAACCATTTTTTTTAGGTAATTTTTTTAAAAAATAATTATAAAAAGGGCTTTTTTTTTTTTTTTAATATAACAAAAAGTACTCTAATACTTTACTCATAAAAGACCGTTTGTAAAGAATTCAATAACCTACAAAATGGTATTTGAAAAATTCCGATCGGACCATTTTTCAAAAGCCGGAGAAACGCTTAAAACAGACCTTTTTTCAAAAATTCGTATCTCCGTTAATTTTCAATATTAAGAGCTGATTTTTTGGGAACTGATAGTCCATAACATGCACTTTAAGCTGCCGAAAGCTGAAAATTGTCGCATTAATGGTTTTTATTCAATCTCACTATAAACAAATTAAACCCTTATCTTGCAAGTGCCGTGAATATTAGGCAAATGGTCCGATTTAATTTTTAAAAGGTTTTTTTAAAATTAAGATTAAAAGCTCGAATTATATTCTTACATTTTCAAAGTATTTGGGAAAAATTGTTAAAAATGCTTGTGAACCTAGTGCATCGAGCGAAAATTTTACCGAGAGTACTGAGTCAACCGTGGAGGCACCGATAGCTCAGGGAAAAATTTCGTTTCAAATTGCGATATACACGACAAAGTTAATAAAGTTTTGAAACCTGGGGGTATGTTGGGGATGGCATAAGGATTACTAAACCGAAAAGTTCCCCCCTAATTAGTGTCTTCGGAGGCCTTTCGACCCTCATTTTTTAGTTTTTTTCCGATTATTCGGCAACGGTGCTTTTTTACCAAAAATACCATATATAAAATTTTCCTTATAAAATTTCATCAAAGGGGTCTTAACACTTTTTTCTAAAATTGATATTAAGGAGAAATATGGGCAAACATAAGGGTTGGTTTCGACTAGTACGATGTTACAGTACGATCTGTTAAAAAATTTTAAAGTTTTTTAAAAAGAAGAAGCACTAAACTCCATTTCAATTTTAATAAACATACCACCCCCTCACCCCTATAAAAAGAGATGTACTTGTTTCCACACCACCCCAGAGGTAAAGCACTTGGCGCATCTTTTTTTTGCCGTCCCCTGTAGGCCTAATCCACTTTACGATTATTAAATATTATTTATTATGAATCTTCGTCATCTTCCACAGATTCAACATTTAAACATGATTATCCATAGCAATGATAACATATTGTAGAACAACGCAAGCATACTCTTCTGCAACTACACCAGTTAAATATACGTTATAATCCATGGAAGTAAAATAAAATTCGCTGTCTATTTACCAATGATGTTCAGGTGGATTCAACATTACTTTTTCAAAGAATTATTTGCACCGTTCATTCGACTCTGGAGTTAAGAACGTGCTTTAGTTTTGAACTAGCTACAGTATCTCTTTCTCTTTTCGATGAGAAAGGTCTAATGAGAAAAACTAATAAGGCATCTTTATATCAGATTATTAATACCGTTCCAGAAAGAGACCATATTTTTGAAAACAGCGAGTATGTGATTGACGGAGGATATTTGCTTCGCCGCGTAATATGGCCAAAAAAAGGGACATTTCATAATGTTTACAACGCTTTTGTTAGTTACATAAAAAAACATTACGGGAATAGAGTAACAGTCGTGTTTGATGGTTATATGGAAAATGCAAACAGCACGAAGAGCCTAGAACGACAAAGGCGGCTACTTCAAAGAAGCTGTCCTCAAATTATATTTGATGAAAATACTGTAGTTTCTGAAATTCAGCAAAAGTTCCTAAGTAATTTGCTTAACAAAGAACGTTTAATTTCAGAACTAGTAAAAAAGTGTAGAAATGAAGGCATAGATGCGTTGGTTGCTGCGGATGACGCCGATTTATTAATAGTACAAACTGTTATAAAAGAATCTATTTATTGTGACACATCTGTTGTCGTAGGACAATATATTGACTTGCTAGTCCTTCTCACTGCACTTTCTCCCTCTAACAAAGACATTAAATTCTTGAAGGAAAAACAGGGTAATTCCTGCAAAAGGATTTACAGTTCCCAGGATTTACAATCTGCAACTTTCTTAAAAATTGCAAAGACGCCATATTATTTGTGCACGCCATCAGGGGTTGTGACACAACCTTGGCATTTTTTTCCAAAGGAAAAGTTAATGTAATCAATGTATTCAAAAAAAAATGATTTACAATATATTGTGCAAACTTTTAATAATGAGAAGGCTACTCATGAAGAAATTGCAAACGTGGGAGAGCAATTTATTTTAGCTTTATACAACTGTCCCAACGCAGAAAAAAGTCTAGATGAATATAGATTTACGCATTTTAATCCACTTGTTGGTAAAGCGAACAATACTGTAATGTTGTCAAAACTACCATCAACTTCTGCTGCGGCTCGACAACACTCCTATCGGGTTTTCCACCAAATTCAAACATGGAAAAATGTGACGCTTAAAGCTACCGATTGGGGGTGGAAAAAAGTCGGCGGTATATTAACCCCAACAATGACTATCAAAAAACCAGCTCCCGAATCTGTTTTAATGCTAATTTCATGTAAATTAGGGTGCGAAAGAAAATGTAGTTGCAGAACAGCAGGCTTGCGTTGCTCTACAATGTGTTATCATAGCCATGGACAATCATGTTTGAATGTTGAATCTGTGGAAGACGACGAAGATTAATAATAATTAATATTTAATAATCAGTGGATTAGGCCAACAGGAGATACCACTTAAAAAAAAACGCGCCAAGTACTTTACCTCTGGGGTGGTGTGGAAACAAGTACAACTCTTTTTATAGGGGTGAGGGGGTGGAAGTGGTATGTTTATTAAAATTGTAAATGGAGTTTAGTGCCTACTTCGATTTTTCAGCGTAAAACATTAAATTTTAAAGCAGATCGTACTGTAAGATCGTGCTAGTCGAAACCAACCCAAGGAAGTTTAAAGGTGTATGGAAGCCCAATGTTATGGCCCATTCGATCAAAAAATGTCCAGCCCAGTATGAAAATAACTGTCAGAGTTGGCCCCGCCGATTTTGCGCAATAACGAAATTCCACGAAATAATTTAATGTGTTCCCTACTTACACACTGATAAATCAGTGTGTAGTTAGGCAACACATTATACTTTTATGGGAGCCGTATTAGTTTCGATTGTTTTGCTTTGTGTGATTATATTTTGTGGTTGCAGAAGTTTTTTGGATTGATAAAAACCTTCTTATTTTAGTGATTAGTGTTTATTAAATTGCGACAATAATTTTGTGTTTATTGTTTGTTACTTATAATATCAATAGTAACAAAATGACTAGAGGTTGTATGGTTTTGTCTTGCAAATCTAAGGGTAACATACCCGGCATTTTTTACTTTAGGTTAGTATTTCTTATATTTAAATTAGGTGCTTCTTATGAGACGTAACGTTAGGTAACCGAATAAATAATAATATATCAATTATGAATAATAGAAAATGAAAATTTCATAGGAAATAGCAGTGAGAAAAGTAAGGTAATCTTAACTATCTTTTAGATGATTTCCACAATGTTTGTGTATTTCTGTGGATTATTAAAAAGAAATAAGGTTTACATTTAGGTACTTTTATTTCATTTAATAATTTAGTACATTCTTTTAAAATCTTAATAAATCAAGTTTTATTAAGATTTTTTAAAAAACAGTAATAAAATTTGTAAGTGTTATTGTTTAAAGTATATAAACTTCTATTTTGTAGTATCCTTATTTATTTATAGGTATTTGATACTTCAGATAGTTATATAAAGGTTAATGAATTTAAGCAGTGATCCAAGAAAGAAAAAAGATATAAAAGGCACGAATATCTATCTATCCAATAGTAGTTACATGCATTAATTAATTATTGACATTCATCATGGAAAAGTAAGAAAAGCAAAGCTATAAATCACATATCATCACAAAAATTTTCAATTAGTGTATTTTTATTTATTTGTTATATAACTGCATAATTAATAGGTTTTCTATCTAGGCAATTAAAATGTTAACAAAGTACTTTAATAAAAAAAAACACATAAGAAAATAGTTTCTTTTGATACAAGAATACTTAAAGGTATAATAGGAATTAATCTAAATTATTATTCAAAAATATTTCCAATTATTTAGCACAGTTTAAATAAAAATATAAAAATGCTAAAAAGAATTTTTGAGACGGCAAATCTTTAAAAAATTATATACACTTTTAATAACTTCAGTTGTATAACTTCATAGTTCTACAAGGCAGATTCCTAGTTTAAGTTTTTAAAGCCGATCGTGTGTGGACTAAAACACAATAACATTATGTTTAAAAGGTAAAGTCGGGTTTACTCTAATAATAACATAAATGCAATATGAATTAATCTACAAAAACAGTGGCTGCAAAAATGGTGTGTTAATTCAATATGGCGGACAATGAAACAGCTGATTTTTTGAGATACAGGTTAAACCATGCATTAAAAAAGATTAAAAACTTGATGTTATATTATGTCAAATAAGATAGTGGGTTCAAAAACATGAAAGATTTAGTTAAAAATACGTTCTGTTAAAAAATGTTGTTTTTTCTAATACCTACCCTTGTTTTCAACTTTAAATTAATGTATTTTTGGCAATAAATTACCTAGCAGAATGGTTAATACTCATTAAATTAATTTTTCACATATTTTTTTTTAAATAAAACACTCATTTTTTAATAAAACACTTTTATTTTAACAAATAAGCTTGAACTACCATGACAATTTGATAAACTAATATACCTCATCCATCATTTTGTCATCGTCAGAATCCTCATTATTAAAATTAATAATGAGTGGTTCAACGATGACGTCTAAAATTTTTTCTCGGCTCCACCAATTTTTAATAAGTTCATCGGTATGAGCCACTGATTTTCTCCAATATTCTTCATTTATTTGGCCAAGCGCACATTCCCACACCATTTGCACTTCACTGTTTTTTAATCCATATTCACGTGTCATATTCACGTTTTGCGCCTGCCCATATTAGCTCAATTGCATTGAACTGGCAATGATACGGTGGCAGGCGCAAAACTTCGTGACCATTTCGCCTTAATATTAGATCCACTGCATATCCTTTGGTCGTTGAAATTTCCTCGCAAGTTCCAGAAGTTCCGTTTTTAGCATATTTGGCAAAGGATTTAGATGTTCTTTTGGAGCCATTCAAAAATTTCGCTTTTCTATCAAAGAGATGTTGGTTGTTTATTTAGGACCCGGGAGTGATAGGGAGCATTATCTAAAACTAATTTTAATTTTTATTAGTAAATTAATAAAAACCTTACATAATAAGAACCATAAACTATGAGAAGTAATCATTTGGTGATGCGTATGAGTAGAAAAGGATAATAAAAGTGATTTCTCATTTTAAATATTTTGAAAAAAAAAAGGATATCAAATAAACCAGATTAAAAAGGTTTAAACAATATAGGGTGTTTTATTATTATTGCAAAAAGATTCAAAACGAGTTTCCCTACTTAAAAATAAAAATAAAAGTTCCTATCAACCTATATCCGGAAATGTTTCGTTTCAGTACCAGCGTGTTAAAGCTTTATTTTTATTTTTGTTTTTTCTGAACAATTTGTTGAAACTATGCCGATACTATAATTTATTTTTTAGTCATGAGGAGCATTGAATAGTGAAATCAAAAAATCAGATTTAAATAAAAGATTTATATATTTAAATTAATAAAGCTGATGATTATATCCCAAATGCAAAAGGTTCAAATCTGAAGCATTGATTATTGTAAATCCAAATATTTCGAAAATGTTGGCTCGTAGCGACTGCTACTAGGAAACCTTTTTTACATGAGGATGATATAAAAATGTATTTTTTGCTTAAAAATTTAATTCAAGCAAGCGTAAAAAAGTTATGACGCATCAAAAGTATAAAATACCGTGTTGAGCGTGTAGGAGCGCCCCCTACAAGTGGGAGCCCTACTAATATTAAATTCGGATTTCACATGTCAAAAAACCCCCAAATACCAATTTTAATTAAAATATCAGGGTATAATTTCAAAAACTATGAAGAAAAAACAAAATAAAAAATAGAATTTTAACACCCTATATCACATATTTAACCAGATTAAGTTAAATCTGTGCCTTCATCTACGAAATAAAGCATTTTCGGACATAGGTTTATCGGAACATTTATTTTTATTTTTAAGTAAGGAAACCCTTGCTGAAACTATTCACAATATTAATGAAACGCCCTGTTTAAAAGTTAATGTCTAGATGTCTTTTTTGGTCTATATTTAGTGGCACTATGATTTTTTTAAAATGGGAAACTGTTAGCATTATTTGTTAACATCTCCTACATGGTCCCGAAATTATGTTTTACATGCTTATCGGGTACCCTGTACATTACTCACCAATTAAAGACGGTCCTTCCAAATTTGATATTAATCGTTCCTCAAGCCACCTTTTAAATAAACTGCTACCCATATTATCGTGGTAGTCCAAGCTTTTGGTAGTTGACGAAAAAATCAAACTTGCTCCAGATACAAAACCGGCGTGCAAAATTATAAATCTCGTACCAGAGCCAGAGCTCTTTTTTCTTTTTACACTTCTTGGTGAATCATCTTGCCACGATTTGCTTCCGCTTCCGTTTGAAAATATCCAGGTCTCATCCAAAAAAACTACATCCCTAAATTGTGAAGTGTGATTCTGCATATATTTTTTCAAAAATTGCAGGCGCTGACTAGCAATTTTTTGGTTTCTCGCATATGTATCTCCTATTACAGTCCTTCCTGTAGCGAAAACCTAAATTTTTCACTAATTTAGACAATGATTTTCGCCCAATATCCAAAACACCTCGTTCCTTCAAAACGTCTTTTAGAGATTTTAACGCTACAGGAATTTTCTTTGCATATAAATTATAAATTGTATCACGTACATACATTTTCTGGGTTTCACGTAGATCCTCAGTTTTTGGCTTTTTTCGTTTAGGTTTTCAGCTTTTGGCACTACATTTGCGTTTTTCTCCGAATAATTTTTCTAACAGAACTGTAGCTAATTCCTAAAGCTTCTGATATTTCAGAACCCACTTCGGTGGTTATTGCCATATCGTCGTGTCGGGTAAAATAGTTGGTAAGATTTATTACCATTTGCTTCGCTTGTGGGTTTAAAAACCCAGAAAAACGTTTTTTGCTTTCCATATTTTTTCCAAAAAACTTCAAAAAGACTGACAACTAATTGATAACCAAATAACAATAATACGTTTATAATTTTTTTAGGAACTAAGCAAAATGGGAAAACTTATTGTTTGATTCCCAAATGGAAAAAGATGTTTTCCTTCTTCATCTTATGTAAAGCTCATAAGTCCAAAGTTTTTAACAAACGTTGGCAACTATTTGATCATGCCACACACATAAATGGAGAACAACAATTCATAAGTTTGTCGAAGGTTAGCCGTAGGTCTTTATTAGAGTAAACTTGACTATATTTTCTTTACTCCTGTTTATTCGTTAAAAATATCAGGATAGCGCCCCAATATTATCAAGAAATGTGTATCATGAAACTTTAAGTTGTGAAATATTTGGATTTTTGTTATTTACCCTTATCTGACAGATATTTGTGTGGTTTATATGTTTCTTTTATTTTCGGGTCACTCTTAAAATTCAGTAACAATTATAATAGTTTTTTGAAAAAGCTCATTCTTAGAAATCCTTAAGAATGCTTAAGGATAAAACCACATAAAGAAAAAAAGATATACAAGACTTTTACTCAGGTGTTTGTACAGGGTGTCCCATTTTCGACACTTTTATAGGTTATCTCCGTAACTATTAGTGGTATCATAAAATTAATATAAGCGACGTGTGCTCTTTTTTGCTCAAAAATGGTCAAATTAAAATTTGAAAATTTTCGCTTGCTTAAGAGATACAGGGAAAAATAAAAAATAAATTAATTTCAGAATGACCTTATGTTTTTTTAGTTAAAAGAGATACAGAAAAATATATTTTTTTAAATAATCTGCCGTTTACAGAATATGGTATAAGGTAAAAAAGTTATTGGACCTAACCTTTTTTTTTAAATATCCTGTATATTTTAATATAAGAATAGATTTTAAAATTTTCTTTTTCAAAAATATAACACATCGCGGATGATGTTGGTTGTTTATGCGATTTTTTAAACGTTAAACTTTAAACCCAAAAATTATGAAACAAAGGTACTGTAATATCCTAGGAACGAAACTATGTTCCCATTCTAGTTATTATTAACATGCAACTTACAATTAATTTTTACATATTAATTTGTAAAAATGGCTTAAGAGTGCGTTTACGCAACCCCTTAGGGGTCGGGCGAAAGGACACGGGGACGGGGGGAGGAGACCAACAAACTCCCACTACCACAATTTTCGTATAGCCGCTTTAAAAATATTATATTTTATTTAGGTTCTTCCAAATTCGGTGTATCGATGCGATGTTGTTTCCGATTGCAAGCCTACAGGAGATAACGTTTTTTGGTAACTATTTTTCATTAAATACATAAATTATACACCCTTTTAAAGGTAAGGAAATAAAACATGCCTCTGCTGTAACGGATTTTTGAAATATGAGTCGAGTTAAGAAAAATAGTATCTAAACATAACCGATTTTAGGGTGACTTTCACTCAAGGAAATATTAAAAACTAAATTCAAATTTAAAAATATTACAGCAGAAGCCTGATTTAAAAAGGTTGGTTCCCCAATTTTTTAAAAAAATTTCGATAACTTATACCCGTTTTTGAGAAAAAAAATTTTAACCCCCAACCCCAAATTGGTTCAATTTTTTTCGGGGCCTTTTTAAAAACTTTTAAAAAAAATTTTATGTGTTATCAGTTTATATTGAAAGAGGAAAAAACAAAGAAATGGCGCAAAATTTATATTTCGTTTGCTACCGGAAAAAACGGAACCAAAATTTTTAAATTTTAAAAAAAACGGGGAAAAAATTTAAAAAAATATTACAAACTGAAATCAAAACTTATAATAAACAAAACAAGGAACATGAAGAAAGAAGCGTATTAGGATTTTTTCGGGCCCCATAATTAGATAAAATGATATGTTCGTGATATTTTAAATAAAAAGTAGATCAACTTTTATTAAAGTGAAAATTTATTTAGGCGAAAGCATGCTTAAAAAAATGCGTGTTTTATTTTTTTCAAAGTTTCTATTTTTTAATTTAAAATTTTTTGTGCCAACTATTTCTTTACTTTTTGTAGAAAAAAAAATAACGTAATTCCTTCCAACTATAATGCTACCATAGTTTTGTTTCTAGTATATTAGCTTTTGTTTCATAGTCTACTGTGATTTAAAGTAATAAAGTTTTAATAAATCGCATAAAAAACAAATATATTTATGATGTGTTATATTTTTAAATAGAGAATTAAACACACTATCCTTTTTTAGTAAAAAAAAACAGGGGGGGTCCATTTAAAAAAAAAAAGGGTTTGGGGGCCCATATATTTTTTTCCTGATCCCGTATACGTATTCAAAAAACAGTGAATTATTTAATAATTATTATAAAGAAACTTTTTTATGAAACATATTTGTGTCTTCAACTAACTATTTTTTCCTGATTCTTAAGGAGCGAAAATTTACAAATTTTTTTTTTTTTTATTTTAAGTTTGGCCCAAAGGGGCAATGACGCCCATATTATTTTTTTTTATAGCACAAAAAATTTGGGGGGCACCCTGTAAAATTTTTACCCAAAACCCCTTTTTATAAAAAATACAAACTTAAAAATAATAATTAAAAAAAAAATTGACTCTCACTGAAAAAAATTGGGGGCAATCTAGACATTCAAAGGTACATAAATTTACATCAAGCTGATAGTGAGTAAAAATTTTAAAACAAAATTAAAAAAAACATTTTAAAATTCCCCATCGTTCCGATACAGGGAAAAAAAAATTACTCGAGGTCAAAGGTAAAAAAAGGGGGTTTTTCATTTTCTTTAAAAAAGTAAGTTTTATCGTAAAAATTACCAAAACAAAAATTGTATATCATAAAATTATCTATAATAAAGATATTAATATTTTTTTCCCCAAAAGCCACCGTTCCTGAGATATAAAAATTTTAAAAAATTTGAAAGGGGCCCCCTTTGAAAAAAAAAAATATATATATATATATATATATATATATATATATATATATATATATATATATATATATATATATTATAATATATATATATATATATATATATATATATATATATATATATATATATATATATATATATATATATATATATATATATATATATATATATATATATATATATATATATATATATATATATATATATATATATTTTTTAAAATTTTTTTTTTTTTTTGTATTTTTCCGGTTTAAAAATCCGTTTGTCAGTAGATGAATTTTCAGATTTTCGCCAACATCTCAGTTGGCATTTCAATGATGCTTCCGGGGGGGTTTGGTTTTTGGAAGGGAGTGTTTTCCCTTTTGGGATGCCTTTTTTATACGGCTGCGTAGATTGTATCTTGGTTCCGGTTCATTGGTTGTCATGCTTCGTTGGGTTTTTGGGGACTTGTTGCCGGGTGTTCTTGGTTTGTCTTTTTGGACCTGTTTTTGTTTTTGGAAGGTTTTCCATATGGTCGGAATGTTTTGTGCATCGTCTCTCTTATTTAGGTTGTTTGAGTTTTTTTTCCGAGTGCTTCTCTAATAAGTCGTGTTCTGTGGTGTTTTATTGATGATTTGTTTTTTTTTTTGGGTTAATGGTGTGTCCAGTTTTTTTGGGGTGTTGGAAAAAACCCCGATTTTGTTTGTTTGTTCTTTATACTTTCCCCTTGTTTCCCCTTGGATTTGGGGAGATTTTTTTTTTTTCCGCCTGATTTTTTTTTTTCCCCAAACTCTGCAGGGATGCTGAAAAATTCCTTGGTTTTCTAAGGGATCTTGTCTTTGGGTTGCCTAGATGTTGTGGATTGTTTTGGGGTTTGTAGGTTGTGCATGGGGCATGTTTTCTTAAAAGCCTTCCAATTACGTCTGTTACCCTTTTTAATGTAGGGTAAAGTTGTTTTTGGTTTAGATATGTCTTCCTTGTCCTTTGTTGTTTTTTTTTTTTTGCTTTAAAGCTTTTTTAAGTTGTGATCTTTGTAGTTTGTTTTGTTTGGGCTTTAAATTTTTAAATTCTTCGTCGGTTTGGGGGTTGGTTAGGCGTATAGATCTGTTGATAAGGGATTGGCAACCGACTGTAGCTGTGATGGATGGGGGGTGGGAATCGGGGTTCCCCAAAATCGGTATGTGTGGGTTTTCTGTAGACTGTGTAATCAATTGTGAGATCTTCTTTTTTTAAAAAAAGGGGAAGGGGAAAAACCCCGACCTCGACTTCAAAGGGGAAAATGGATGCGAGGGTGGATGTTTTTGGGGCCTTTAGAAAAAAGGGCCAGATTTTCTTCCATGTGGCCATTTATGAATAAGGTTTTTCGAGTAGCTTTTTCCGAGGGGGGGGTTCGTGTCGGTTCTCCTAAGGGCTTTGTTTCAAAAAAAAATTTTATATATAGATTGGCAATGACTGGTGATAGTGAGGAACCCATAGGTGCGCCATCCATTTGTCGGAGTATTTGGTTGAGGAAAAACGTGTTCTTTTAAAGGAGTTTCGGATAGGTTGATGACGGGGGAAAAAAATTCATTCATGGCAATCTGGTCTAAGGCCTCATCGAAGGGGGTGCTTGGGGAAAGAGATTTAATATCCAGACTGGCAAGAAAGGCCCCTTTTTTTTTAATTTTTCCGTAGGGCCAAAAAGGTTCCGAGTTTTTTTTAAAGGGGGTTGAGTTTCACCGCTGGGGTTCATAATTTGAGCCAGGTATTTTTCGTTGTTGGGGGGTGAATCAATCCCCCTTTCTATGGGTCTTATCGGTGCTCCTTTTATGTATCTTTGGGGGGAATTAAAAATTTTGGGGATCTTTTTGACCCCTTTTGGGGAAGACGCGTTTTTCCGTTTCAATGTCAAGGTTTTCCCCTTGATCTTGTCTTTTTTGGAGTTTTTTCGAGATAAGTTGTTGGGGCCCTAGCAACCGTTTATATGTGGTCCTGAAGGATTTCTGCCATCTTGTTTTTTTGCCCCTTTGTGTTCATGACAACTGTTATGTTCCCTTTATCTGCTGGAAGATGGGTGATGGTCTGATTGTTTTTTTGGTTGTTCAGGCCTATTTCCGATCTCTTTAATTGGGGTTTGGGGGGGTTTTTTAGTTCGGGGGGCACGGGCTACAAAAAAAAAAATATATATATATATATATATATATATATATATATATATATATATATATATATATATATATATATATATATATATATATATATATATATATATATATATATATATATATATATATATATATATATATATATATATATACAGGGTTCCGGGGAAAAGGCATGTCATAAAAAAATAGGGGATAAGAGGAGGTCAAAAAAAAAATTTTACTTCATATAAATTTTTTTTTATTTTGCTTGTTACCGAGTTATTAACCTTCAAAGTTAGAAAAAAAAAAATATAATTCATAGCTGTTAAACGGTTGTCATGGTCACAACGACATTTGGAAATTTAATGCCATAGTAGTGCTTCTTTTTTTTTTTGTAAATTTTTTTTTATTTCCTTTTTTTTATACAGGGTTGGACATTTTTTTTTTTTGTTTATGGTATGTTTTTTGGGTATTTAAAAAATTGATATTTTGGGTGATCGTTAATTTTCCCTTATCATTTTTCTTCAAAAAATATACTTTTTTTTTTAATCGATATCTTGCACCGTTGTGGAGAAAATTAAATTTTATTAAAAATAGTCAGCCATTGAACAGAAAAAAAAAAAAAGTCACTTTGTCGAAAACCATATGTTTTTATTTTTTTGCTTAAAAGTTTATTTAATTAAAATTTTTGTTTTTTTTAGATTTTATAAACCCGCTTCCCACTGTTTTTTGGGGTTTTTTTGGGGGATGGGTTA
>JAHBCN010020841.1:12500-14823 GCA_019359885.1 Listronotus oregonensis | reverse complement strand
GTTTAGACGATGTGGAAGATAATGGGCGTTTCCTTCTCGTGTTCTTACGAGATGGAAAAACCACAGGTCAAAAGTTTTACCATTCCAATGAAAATGAAAATTCAACCCTGTACACTTTACCGTAAATACGCAGATCTCCCCCCTAAAATATGGCGGTAAAATTATTTGTTGCATACCGAAACCAAAGATGTTACGCTCAACATGTTGGGTGATACTATCAGTGGCTTTCCCAAAACTTGTTGGAAAATACTTAAAACTAAAAAATCACCAAGAATAACCGGACATGGGCTAAGGCGTTCTTCGGCTCCATGTTGGTAAAACCAGTGATTTGCTTTTGAAAAAAGGAGGATGGCTTTCTTCAATTAAAAATTATATAGAGGGCCCAACAAAGAAAAATTGAAGTATCCAAAAGTAGTTTAGGCCTTGTAACTTGACGATAAGGGGAATCTAATCTTGTAATTGTAAATATTCCAGACCCCAAAATCATTCTGCCAAGTTTTTCCCGGGAAATTTAAAATATCTAGCTTTGTATAGAAAGTATTCCAGTTTACAAACCCCCGAAACACCAAAAGAAGATTTTTGTTAAACAAAAAATTGGCCTTCCAGTGCATAGGAATAAATAACTGCCTATTTACTCTTCCAAACCCAGAACTTTAAGGACATAGCTTTCGCCGTTCCTCAGCTACAATGTTTAGCTAATTCTGGTGAAGGCATAACGAATAAAAAAGACTTGGAGGTTGGAATATCATCTGTTGCAGAAGGCTACCTGAAAGCTCTACGGTTCAAGGGACTTACAAAAAAAATATTACCCCAAATTCATCACCTTTGAACACAGCAAAGCACTTGGCCCATTCCGTCTTCTGAACAACAATGTTCTGTTCCTGTAAGCGACCGGTTCTTACCTTAACGGCAATCTCCAACTCCCAACACCCACAATAACGCCTCTGCGATTCATTTGCAAAATGCCCAACTGTTTTTTACGATTAATGTGTTAATAATAATAAAGAATGGTAAAAATAAATATTATCTAATGGTTGTTTAGTTTGTTTCCCCCTTAAAAAATGTTGTTGCTTTTGGGAAAGTGTCTTTTCCACCCTGACAGCTTGAACTCCGCCGCGTCGTTGTGTAACTCCGTCGCGTGGGAAAGTATCACTTTATTGATAAATAACTATTTCTTTTGCCAATTATTTGCGCTTGTCAGTACTAGATATATAAAAGCCATGGTCAAACCAATCTTTTACTAAAAAATTACCCTGTTTATTAAGAAATTTATTATCTTTGCTGATTCCCGAGTGTGTTAGTGCTTAGTTTCGTTAATATTAAATTTTATTTTTTTTTAAGATTTTTTTAAATAAAATCTTTTTTATTAAACCTAAAAATCGACCAGAAATTCAGGGATGATGTACCCATTCAGAGAAAATTTTTTGCTTGACGAGAGCGGACGTATAATTAATCCTAGGCCGTGGCCCAAGACGCTAGAATTTCAGATATTCATTATAAGATAAATTAAGGGTGTTGTGTACGCTCTCATTAATCTTACTGCGTCGCCTTTAATACCAACATACATCGATTGGCCCCTCACATACGTCGGTTTTGATTGCGATGATTTGCATAGAATAGTCCAAAGCAAATGACGAATTTTCTTAAGCAAGATTAGAAACAGTTATATTATTTTAAAACTATACTTTTAGACGTGTACAGGGTGAGCCAAATTGGGCACTTTTAAAAGGAAACTTCCATTTTTATAGGGGATAGATGAAAACTAATGTATATGTCATAATCAATAATGTGTCAATAACATAATGGTAAAAACCGCACATCCATATCTGTTACCATTTCTGAGTTACAGGGTGTTTTTCAATAAGGTGCGTTTTTAAAAATCGCTAACTTTTTGCTATGGAAAATTTTGAGTTTTTGTAGAAACATTTCAAAGCAACTTTTTACGTAGAATTTAATGGTGTAAAATATATTTTTTTTACAATCAATGGTTTAATAGTTATTAAGAGAAATATTGATGTTTTATATGGGACATCCTGTATATTTTTGAATAATTGAAAATAACTTTTAAATTACCTTCCAAAAAGATAGCACACTTCAATATTTGAAAAAAAAATGAAATTTGAAAATTATGAAAAATGGGATATGATAGTTTGTTTTATACAAGCCGGGAGAATCTAGAAGCAGCAAGCAATTTATACCACAACCAATATCCAGAAAGAAGAACCTTTTCAAAGATATTTTTGGAAGATTGCTACACACTCTTATTATAGTGGCCAGTTTGAGAGAAAAAGGTCAAAACAGTATATAACAAATAGGGATAAGG
>JAHBCN010020841.1:0-7500 GCA_019359885.1 Listronotus oregonensis | reverse complement strand
TATACATTTGGGAATTATGTATGAAACAACACATCTTGTAAATGGCCGCCACGGCTTTGCTGGCATATGCGTACCCTTTTGACGAAATTTTCAATAACGTTATTGTATACATGTGGCGGTATTTCATTGATACAGCGTCTAATTTCGGCTTTCAATGCTTCAATGGTTGCAGGCTTATTGGCATAAACCTGTGACTTCAGATAACCAGCCAGATGTCTAAAGGCGTTAAATCGCAAGAGCGTGGAGGCCAATTCTGGTCACCAAATTTGGAAATGACACGACCAGGAGCAAACTCGTGCAAGATCGTCAATGTTTCACGGGCGGTATGACATGTGCACCGTCCGCTGAAACCACATATCGTCAAGATCAATAGCTTACAAATGAGGCACAAGAAACTGTGTTATCATAGCACGATAACGTTCGCCATTCACCGTTGCTGCATTACCTTCTTCGTTTTCAAAGAAAAACGGTCCTATTATTCTTCCAGACCATAATGCACACCATACAGTGACACGTTATGGATAAATTGCTTCCTGATGAATCATTCGTGGATTTTCTAAGCCCCAAATGCGACAGTTTTGCCTATTAATGAAGCCATTGTGAAAATGGGCCCCATCACTGAAAATTATTTTTTTGCAAAATCAGCTGGTTGCTCAAGGATCCAATTGACGAATTCTCTTCGCTGTTCATGGTCTGCTGGCAGAAGTTGTTAAGTCAGTTGGATTTTTTAGGTGTGCAGCTATAAATCTTTAGGGAGAATTTGCTGAAGAGGGCCTGTTAGAATATCCAATTCTTGTGCCCGATGATGAATTGACGTCTCTGGCCTTTATGTCACACTCTCGCAAACTGCCCTGATGTTTTTGTTTAACGACCTCTACGAGCTCGTACGGTGTGTTTCACATCACTGACCGAACCAGTACTTTTGAATTTTTTGATTATTCTTTTTACAGTAGATGAATTAGGAGCATTATTTCAACCGAACAATGGACGCACTTAACGAATGGTGGAATTAACCGTGTAATGCCCCATGTTTACTAACTCCCATCTGTCAACTTTCGATCTGTCACGTCATAATCATGTGACATTATGACTTTCAAACATGGCGCGCAATTCAAATATTGCGTTCTTATTAAAACACCCTTTAGTACCGATTGCATTACCCCGTTGCATAGCTGAACCAATTCTTTGGATAATGAAACTTAATGATTTTTTTGCATAGAATGTTTTGCAATTTCTATTTATAAATCTCTTAGCCTTGTCACCCAAAGGACCAAAAGTTTCCACAGCAAAAGAAATGAAGATTAAGCGGTCTTTAAGCTCTTTATAGTTTAAGTGTTTTTTATTCTTTGCAAGACGAGCAGCCGCACCTGCTAAATTAGAGGTTTTAACCAGATAGGATTTTGCAAGTGTATGGCTGCAAGTAGCGTTCCAAAGTAATTGTTTTCCATGGGAATTTAGGTCATTCCATCTACACGTTTTTCATCGCTTCTGTAAAGACCAAGAGGCTCTAACACAGAAGAATTTTCAGCTTAAATCAGAGCTCTTTTAATAATGTCATTTATCTGACTGTGTCTAAAAGAATGTCCTGCGCTTTTTTTGCAGCTTAACCTATATAGGCCATATGTATTCGCATTTTCCTGCAGACCAAGTCTGAGTAAAAATAGTAATTGTAATTTATTAATTAAAAAGGTGTTAATGGAAATTTTGGAATTTTCTAGATCCAAAAAAGAAAATAAAAGCCTTTCTAGTCTAGATTTAAGAAAAACTATTTGTAAAATCGTTGCATACCTGCTACATACCTTAATGAATCCACCAGTAATAAATAAAATGTCTTGTTAACTTTTTAATTGACGTTTTACTTTGTATTAGTTATTTTAAAATGTTTTACAGTATTAAAGAGAAAATAACAATGATTAAATGGTATTACATGGAAAATAGTTATCGAAGAGTATCCGACATGTTCTCTACGTTTTTTCCTGACAGACACATTCCAAGTAAGACAACAGTTCAAAATATCGTTCATAAGTTTGAGACAAAAGGTACTGTTATTAATAAATGCAACTGTTTAAAGCGAAATAATAATGTACTCGATGGAAGAGCTCAAGAAAATAATGCCGATTTAAATGTTTTACTTCATGTAGAAGAAAATAAAGGAATTAGCACCGGGCTTCTTGGCAAAGTTGTAGGAAAGGATTACAGCACAGTACTACGCAAATTAAAGAAATATAAATATCATCCGTACAAATATCAAAGACATCAGGAATTAAGGAAAGGCGATGAGATCCGAAGTGCAGATTTTTGTTTTAAAGTTATGGAAATGGCGAATAACGATAGGGACTTCTTAGGCAATATTTGTTTTAGTGATGAATGCACCTTCACATTAAACAATGAACCAAATATTCAAAACATCAAATACTGGAGCAAAGAAAATGAACACAGATTTGTATCTACAAGGACTCAATGCCCTCAAAAGGTAAACATTTGGGCGGGTATATTTAGACATCGGATTATTGGACCTTTTTTCTTGAATTACAATTTGGGAACAAAAACTTTTTTAGAACTATTACAAAATCAAGTGGGGCCGGCATTGGAAGAAGTTGCACTTGACAATCAAGACATTTGGTTTCAAATGGATGGTTGTCCTGCACACAATTCACGAGAAGTAAGGGAATATGTTCAAAATGTTTTCAATGGACTCACTACAGGACCAAATTACACCATAAATTGGCCAGTTAGGTCCCCTGATCTTTCGCCAAACGACTTCTTCCTTTGGGGTCATATCAAAAATGTTATTTATACAAATTTGAGTTATCAAAATTTAGAAGAATTAAAAGTTTTAATTTCAGCGGCGTGCGATCGACTATCGGCATTTCATGTTCATAATGTAAGAATTTAATTTTATAACCGTTTAGGATATTACTTAGCAGTAAAGGGAGGTCTGTTTGAGCATCTAATTAAAAAACATTGGCTTTTAGTTTCAATGTGTTGTGTTAAAACGTATTTTTAGACAGTTTTAAAGTGTGTTTTTCACCTTCCTATAAAATTGTTCAATTATGTAAAAATCTCATTATGTAGTTCAATATAATTACTTGTATTTATCAAATGATTACAACCATTATTTTCTCTTCAATACTGTAAAACATGTTGAAATAACTAATACAAAGTAAAACGTGAATTAAAAAGTTGACAAGACATTTTATTTATTACTCGTGGATTCATTATGGTATGTAGCAGGTATGCAACGATTTTACAAATTGTTTTTCTTAAATAACTTTTAATTGCCTTATCAGAAAAAAACGAAATTTAGTATGTGAGATAATCTTATCAACGTCTTCAAAATAGTCTAATACAATTTTGTTGTAAATTCAATACTGGAGCCAATATTTCAATATATCAAAATTCACATGGGATTTCCTATGGCCAGTCTGGGGATGCACCGACCGGTATAAGGAGAAAAAGCCCAATCATGTGAAAAACGTAGTCATTTATAATAAAGTCGCATTGGTCTGTACACATTACTCTCGGGCGGTAAACGACTTGCCCTTTTTAGGTTAAATATATTCTCGTGTTGCGAATAAAAATTCACCATATTTTAACATATTAAAGAATATTTTAAAATAAGCAAATAAACCACAATTTTAATCCATTCAATACTACAATATAAAGAAATTTTACTTATAAAACAAAAAGTTAATTCTAATAATCCAGTAAAAGTATTTAAAACGGTAGGAACAGAGCTAAATAATCTATTAATTCCAGAATTCCTAGTCCAAAATTTCCACCACAAATACTAAATCGTATAATAATGCAATCCATCACCGCAGACTAAACACTGTGCAGCTTTCAATCTCAGACAACATACATTATTAAGCAAAACATAAATATCTTGGTAGCCCGGCCACATATCACGAGATCTCCATTCCTGTAAGGCGACCGCGAGAAGGACGGCAAATCCTCGAATACATATTCAGCATCAAGAATAAGAGAATACAATCAATTCCTTATTTTATATTAGTCATAGTAAAATGGGGTTTTGTTAGAATATAAAAATTGTAATAAGAATAAGTTTTTTTCGTATTTTTAAGTAATTTACAAATTTATCACATTTATTAGTAGTTATAGTTTGTAAGGTAAAATATTTAAAAAAAAAAAATGGGAGAAATACCCAAGGATATATTGCCGGGATTCACTTAGCGAACGTATATGGGCACGGCAACGAACGTATACGTTCGGTTGGGGGGGGGACGTGAATTTTTATCTACGAACGCTGCAGTTGGGAAAGGTTCGTGTTTTCGGTACATCAAAGGAAATTCGCCAAATGTTTTGGGATGTGAGTATATGAATGAAATACGAATGAAAAAAAAATTTTGTCGGAACAAGGGGAACAAACTACACGCAAGTTTTTAAATGTGTATGTCGAGCGATGTCGAACAAAATTAGCACATTTACGGCATATACGTTTGTTGCCGGCTGCTGATACGTTCGCTATGAATACCCGGCTTAAGCCGCAAATGTGCGTACAATTTGTTCGACATGCCCTGACACCAAAATTTAACAAACGTATGCGTGTAGTGTTGTTCACCTTCGTTCCGACAACGAAACATATACGTACACATTCCCAAACGGTGCAGCGAATTTCCTTTGATATCCCGGGACAAGCGAGCGAACCTTTCCGCAACCGAATGCATGCGTCCGTCAAAAAAAAATTTTTGTCCACACAACCGAACCTATGCGTGCGGCGGCCGTATAGTTCGCTAAGTGAATCCCCGGGCTTTACAGAGTTTAAAAGGTTAAAATCAATGCAATCGCAATAAAAAAAAATAAGCAAAAACAAAAAATAAAAGAACATATTGGGAACCAAAAGATTTATAGACAGCGAAAAACAGCTATGTTTATTGATAACTTTAATGACCAATTGCATGAAAGCAAATTTAGGTTTAATTAAGAGTAAAGTGCCTTTTAATGTAGTTATGCACGCAAAAGAATATATATATATATATATATATATATATATATATATATATATATATATATAATATATATATATATATATATATATATATATATATATATATATATATATATATATATATATATATATATATATATATATATATAAATATATATTTGTTTGTCCCACATATTGTTTGTGCAGTTTTTACACGGGATACTGTAGACTCCATGGTTTTCCAACTTAATCTTATCTTTTGGGTTCCCTAAGATGTTGGATACAGTGGTTTGTGGCCTTAAGAAATGATGTGATTTTGTTTTTTCTTAGGACCCGTCCGATTTTGTCCGTGACTCCTTTTATGTAGAGAAGTACGGCCTTTGGCCTGTCCTCTTCATCCTGCTTTTCCCTTTTGGATGGATATATTTGTCGCCTGAGTGCCTTCTGGATAATGTTTTCACTGTAATTGTTTTCTCTAAGCGTTGTTGTGATTGTTTTTATTTTTTTTGTCTATTGTCCTTCTCCGTGAGGCGGATCGATCTTGATATAAGCGTGTTTGCTACTGCCTGTATTTGGGCTGGGTGATGATGTGAATTGCCGTGCAGGTATCTGTTTGTGTGGGTTGGCTTTCTATATACTGTATATCCAAGTCTTCCGTTGGGTTCTCTGGTTACTAAGAGGTCAAGAAAAGGTAGTTTTCTTTCTTGTTCTATCTCTAGCGTGAACTGGATTCTGTGATGGATGTTGTTTAGAAAGGCGAGAAACCTTTCTAATTCGTCTTGGCCGTGAGACCATATTATAAATATGTCGTCGACATAACGTTTCCAAAACCTAGGCTTGGCTTGCTTCAAAGCTTCTGTTTCGAAATATGTCATGTACAGGTTGGCAATTACAGGGGACAGGGAGAAACCCATGGGAGCTCCATCTGTTTGTTTGTAGTACTGGTTGTTGTAAATAAAATATGTGTTTTTTGGCAGTGGTCGGACAGTTCTATAATATGTGCTGGAAAGTTTTCATTCATGGCTATCTGGTCGAGTGCTTTATTTATAGGGATGCTTGGATAAAGGGATTTAACGTCTTGTCTTGCTAGGATGTCATTTGGCTCTAAATGTATTTCTTTTAGTAAGGTGATGAGGTGTTCTGAGTTTTTGATAAACGAGTCGGCGAGTTCGACTGTCGGTTGCATGATACTGGCAAGGTATTTTTCCAGCTTTTGCGTCGGTAAGTCTACTGCGCTGACAATTGGCCTTAGTTGGACGTTTGGTTTGTGTATTTTTGGTAGTCCGTAAAGCTTGGGGCAACCGAAAACCCAACGCAAGCCCACAGAGCAGGTAGTTCAAGTTGAGACGCCAAGCGAATAACATCACTTGAAAATGCCGAATGAGATTTCGGCGAAACGTTGTGAAAACAATTTTTTAAATAAACGGATTGAATCCCGGAATGATAATTTACATTCAACCATCCGTGAAAACCTACAATCTAACAAATGGCAGCTTTTAGAAAAAAAAGTATAAACATATTTTTTATAGATAATTTTATGATCTACAATTTTTGTTTAACCTATTTTTTTGATAAAACATACCATTTTGCCGAAAAACGCGAAAATCCGTTCGGAGCACCATTATATGTGAAATCAAAAAGCCACCTTCGATCCTGTACCTGGAAAAGATCAAGGTCAAATGTCACAAAACGGGTTTTTTTTGTTTTTCAGTAAAATGGTAAGATTTATCACAAAAATAGTTTGGACAAAAATTGTAGATCATAAAATTATCTGTAAAAAATATGTTGATACTTTTTTCCCAAGAGCCGCCATTTCTAAGATATGACGGATCAAAAAGGTAAAAAAGTTGTATTTTTCAACTGTTATAGACAAGTGTAGAAGTTCGGGCCAAGAAAAACCCTTTAAGGGCTTGTTCTAAGAGAGAGGGCACATATTTAAGTATGGCTACTGGAACGGCCAGACACGTGAAGCGGAGATCATTGTCGCACGTAGCTTAATGTATAAAATTTTTCCGCAAGAAAGGAAAAAATTTAAACAGCCAAAAACGTATAGTCCACGCAGGCGAAAAGCTGGTAATTTATAATTAAGAAAACATACAATCTTATATTTAATAGACACTGTTTGGCTGAAAATGACACGTTTAATTGAATTCATAATTCTGCCAAACTGAAAAATCAGTTGAAAGCAGCCAAATTATTTAAATACATGATTGTTATTATTATTATAAAGCAGTAGCCTACTTTAATTTAAATTCTATTCTTATTCAACTTAAAAAGGCAAAAAAAAACAAATTGGATAATTTAAAACAACAATCAGGAAATAGCAGCCAAAGATTTTATGTTGCAAATAACTGTTATAAATTTAAATGAACTGGACTATTCCTATTGTTGTACAATCAATTCCTTATTCCACCTCCCTACTGGCCCCTTCCGTTTCCGGTAGCCCCAGGGTCTTGACGGTCGGTCCCCGAAATTCGTGTGTGTGCATGCAGATATGGCCACACTGTTTCAATCTATTGATTAGACCTTATTACCATTTCAGGTCCGGTCTT
>JAHBCN010020840.1:0-14654 GCA_019359885.1 Listronotus oregonensis | reverse complement strand
AAGTCCAAAGAAGGTCTTGGTCTTGGTCTTGGTCTTGAAACCACCCGGTCTTGGTCTTGGTCTTGGTCTTGCTGCAAGAGTCTTGCTGGTCTTGTTTTTTTTGGTAGTAAAAATTTAAACTAAGCAATTTTTAAAAAAAATATATTTTTTTTAATACTTACAAATAAAAAAAAGATGAAGACTATATTTTTTGCTTTAAAGCTTTAAAATATACCAATTTTAACCTTACATGTACTTTTAAATTTTTAAAAAAAAAAATGTTATTTTAAATATAGGGGTTTATTTATTTATAGCTTTTTTTTTTAAAAGGGATAGGAAATATTTTAATTTTCTTTGAAGAAATATATGAGTAAAATTAAAGCAAATGCAAAACTGAGTACTCTGGGGGCAGAAAAAAACTTTTTTTTCAACCGGGGGGGAAATTTCCATAAATGTAAACTTTGGGTTTTTCTGAAAAAAAAAAAAGTTATTTTGAAATTTTTTCATTCAAATACATTTTTTCTGTTCAAATTAGCCAAACATTTTCCGTACAAAGTTTGTGCAAATACTTTATAGACATTCTGCATATACAAGGTGGCTCCACAGTGACAAAAAAGCTCGATATCCCCAAAACCGTTCAAAATGGTAAAAAACTGAATACACAAAAATTATAGAAAAAGGGCGTAAAATGTAAAATTTTTTTTTATTTTAAATTTTTTCCAAAAAAACCCCTACCACTCAAGCAAATTTCCTTATTTTTAGTTTTTAACCTAAAAAAAAAAAATTATAAAAAAAATTTTTTTTAAAAAAAAATCGTTTCCCCCTGTATATTATGCTAAAAAAGGGTTTTTTTTATTTATCTTTTTCGGTTTTGAAAAAAATGACGTCATCATTTTTTTTTTTGGCATTGTTTTGACTTTTCCGTCTAACCCGGAAGTGAAATTTAAAATCCATTTATAAAAAAAGTATTCCTTTATGACAACCAATATATTTTTTTATTAAACTATCACTTTTACATTTATATCTTAGTTTAAAGCAGAATCTAATGTCCTTCTTACAGTGTGGCACAAAAATAATGTTTTTCCCGGGGGTTTGGGGAAATTTTTTGGGATCCCCCCCTTAAGTAGCATCACTAGATAGCTAATTAAAAAAAATTGGGGGTAAGTAATTTTCAGCTTCTATAATTTTTTTGTACCCCCATTTTTTCTCTGTCGTAAACGGTTTTAGAATATCGAGCTTTTGGACCATTGAGTCACAATCTTATTTTTTTTTTAAACATGTTACTGAATCACTAGTTATCGTTTTGAAATTTTAAAAAAAAAAAAAGGGGGTGATGTGATCTATTTAATTATTATTTTTTTAAAAAAAAAACCCTTTTTCTCAAAAAAAAACCCTTTTTTGACAGTTCTCACACTTTTTTTCATGTCTGTATGAAATACCTCTGTATATTGAATATAAAAAATTTAAAAATTAAAATTTTAAAAAAAAAATGAAAAAAAGTGGGACCCCTTTTCGGGGCGGTCTTGGTCTTCGTAGTCTTCCCTTTCCTCGGTCTTGGTCTTGGTTTTGGGCCCTTGCATACCCCGGTCTTGGTCTTGGTCTTGCAAGCGAGAAGGCGGTCTTGGTCTCGGTCTTGGTCTTGCTGTAAGACCAAGACCAAGACCGCAAGACCAAACCGGTCTTGCTCATCACTAATTGATATTGCCCAAAAAACAATTGCATGTTGCGTTTTCGACGTGAATCAAATAAAATCAACTTTGTACAATAAAGCTGTATTGTACGAATAATTTTTTTATTCACAATGCAAAGCTCTATTATTCTACGAGGATGGGATAAAACCTTTCCAGCCTAAGTAAGAAAAAAGCAAAATAGGTTAAAAACTTTTTTTTTTTTTTTCTACATAGTCTCTGTGTAGCTCAGAGATTTATTCCATCGGTGCTCGAGAGCCTCTTTTGCCATCGCTGTAGACTGATTTGTCCAGTTCTTCATTTGCATTTGTGGTAGCAATCAGTTTAAAACCCCGGAAAATTTTTTTAGCAAGTTTTTTTTTTAAAGTCGGTTAAAAATTGAAATCCAATTACGCCAAATCTTTGGGGAAAAAGATGCATGAGAGACTAGTTTAAAGCCTAACTAATGAATTTTTGCCATGACATTAGCAATTTGTGGCAAAAGGGGGATTGTCCCCCCTAGAAAAAAATTTCTTTTTTGCTAAAAAGTCCCGGTTCTCGTAAATATTTTGGTTCGACTGGTCAAGTAATTTTTTTAAAACAAATTCCTTTTCATCCAAAAAATTGTTGCCATTATCTTTTCTGTCCATGGAATTGCCTTTTTTTTTTTTCGGCATCGGCCCCCACTGTTTTCCCCGTCCGATTGTTATTTTGTTCCCCGGGGGATAGTAGTGGATCTAATTTTTATCGACAGTAACAAATCGCCGAAGAAATTAATTTGGGGGGAAAAATAAACAGTGTTAAACACTCTTCAGATATCATGCGAATGCGTTTTTTCTCTGGAGTAAGCAATAACCCATCACAAATAGTTTTTTCATCTCTAAAGGGGCAAAAAATATCATTAACGATCTCGGTCAATAATAATATAAAATGCATCAGAATACGAACCAATACAGTAAGAAAAAATAATTTTACCTTCTGATGTGTCATAATGAGAATATTGTAAGCGTCATTTTTAGTGTAGAAATAACAATAAACTTGTTATTGCTATTTGGACCTTACAAGACAACCTTGTTTTCACAACAATGTTTTGTGATTTTGTATTTGAAAAATCGCTGGTTGACCTTTGGTTGTCAGCTTTTAAAAACACTGAAACAGTTTTTGTGAAAAAAAAACTGATTATTTTTAAAAAGAATTTAAAACAGATACGCCCTCGCCTACCGCTTGGTTTTCAAACTTTACTTACGTGTTCTAAAACTCAGCTACCTCACTTATTATATAATATGCTATTTTTAAAATTTTTAATTAACTAAAAGATAAATGGATAAGTTTGTAAAGTGAGGTTAATCATCTGAAAATATATAAAAATTATGCCACTAAACCTCAAGCACAGAAAAATGTATTATCAATCAACATTCGGAAAGGTCAATCAATAAAGTGTATTTGTTTAGTTTCCCGCAAAAATCCGTAAGTCACTTGCCGAAGATCCTAGGGCAGAAAGCTTTCGATAGGTTTAGCCAGATTTATATTTTTCTGTTTAATGACATTAGAAAAAATCGATAGTTAAAGCATGAGAGTAAAACTGCAATTTTATTTTTAAAATTGTAAAGAAAAACCGTTTAATGTGGTGGTAAAGAAATGATAATAATACACGACGTGCTAGTAAAAAAATTGAGATCTCTTTTCTTTGCAATCCTGACATAATAAATAATAAACGAAAAATATTTTAACTTAAAGTGTAATATAATATTAATATTCATTGGCTTAGTTAAGATATTTTTGTAGGGCCGCACAGCTGAAATATGGGTCCGTTAAGTTGCCCCCCCCCCAGTTAATATTTTTTACCCAAAATGCTAGCACACCAAGGTTATAGCTAGCACAACCTAGCACAACCACTGGTTCAGCTAGCACACCCAGGGGAAGAAATAATCGTCCCCCGGGGGGGGGGGCCAATTTAAGCTGGGCCCCCAGTTAATATTTTTTCCCCAAAAAATGTTAGCACACCAAGGTTATAGCTAGCACAACCTAGCACAACCACTGGGTCAGCTAGCACAACCACAGGAACCACAAAATTTGTTTCGAAATGGGGGGGGCCAACTTAACGCTACCCCCCCAGTTAATATTTTTTATCCAAAATGCTAGCACACCAAGGTTATAGCTAGCAAAACCCTTAGCACAACCACTGGGTCAGTTTAGCACAATCCACAGAACCATAATCGTCTCCCAAAATCGGGGAGGGGGAAACTTACGTTTTTTTACCTGTTATCTGCCAAACGGCTGGACAGATTTGTATAATTGAGGTCAGTTCGATCTGTCCTAATAGTCCAAGTGTTTTTAGGTGGGTGAAGAAAAAAAACATGGCGGCTGTGATACGCCAGTTTGAACTGGAAAAAAAATTTTGTTTGAATATTGCGATATGGGTATTAAATTAAAGGTCCCATCATAGGGATTCTATTAAAGTATGTGACGTTAAAAAAAAGATGGCGGCAGTGAGTAGCCATTATTTAAAGTAAAAAAAATGTGTTTGATTATTGCAATATGGGTATTAAATTAAAGGTCTCATCATAGGGATTCTATTAAAATATGATACGTTAAAAAAAGTGGCGGTAGTGGGTAGCCATTGTTTAAAGTAAAAAAAGTATTTGTTTGAATAAAATATGGGAGTCAAATTAATGGTTTCATCATGAGGATTCCAAGAAAGTATGTTACGTCAAAAAAAAAACAATATGGCGGCTGTGTTAAGCCATTGTTTAAAATGAAAAAAAAAATTCTTCCGATGGACAACTATCGGTATGTTTTAAGATTGCCATTAATTTTTATATTGGTTCAGTCTTTAGTTGATTTCCTTTAAAATTACTTGTCTTTATATGCAGTTGTTTTTTTTTGATTTTTTAAATTCATATTTTTATTTTAATTGACGACAATGTTTTAATGGTTTATGTAACTCAGATGTCCTAAAAGCCGAATCGTTAAATTTTAAAAAAACATTCCTTTACAGTCCCGGAAAAAAAAACTACCGTTGTGTAAACCTGATTATATATATATATATATATATATATATATATATATATATATATATATATATATATATATATATATATATATATATATATATATATATATATATATATATATATATATATATATATATATATATATATATATATATATATATATATATATATATATATATATATATATATATATATATATATATATATATATATATATATATATATATATATATATATATATATATATATATATATATATATATATATGTATGTATGTATAATGTAGTTTTTAAAGCTTTTTCAAAAACTTTTCTATTCATACAATATAACATATCTATTTTTAAAATTCTGCTTGGGATGTTGCGCGAGGCCCCGGGCGATTGCCCTGTTGCCACCCCTAAGGCCGCCGCGCCTGTACCCATACATTATCAATCACAAGATAGTTATTGCTAAAAAAAAATCAAGGCAAATTTTTCTGCTCTACAAGATGGAGGTTAGAAATTTTAAGTCCGACGTTTCATTATCAACTTTGTTTTTTTAAATTTTTTTCCCCGATTTTTTATTATGGATTTCAAGAGCCGAAAATGTCCCGAAACCAATGATGTGTAGAAATTAATCGAAAAACTATTTTAATGAGTTCCGGTAAGATCTTACTAAAGGGAAATGTTTTCTGTCTCTCTTACCACAACTTCTTACGGAAAATGCCAATAATAGCACTTTTTGAATAAGCGCGATACATTAGTTTTGGGGATCTTAGAAGCTCTTAAATTCCATAATAAAAAATCTAGGGCCGTATTAACAAAGTTGACGATAAAAACTCAAAGACAATACGTCGAATCTATAATTTTTTAACCGCCATCTTGTAGAGCGGAAAAAGGTTTTACAATTCGTTTCCCAGGTTTTTAATTGCTTTTTAAATAAATAAGTTAAACAGTAAAAAACCAAAATTTAAATTTCGTTTTTTTTTTAATTTTCAAACGTACATGGTAGTTTTTATAAGAGTTTTTTAACAGCAAATTATTGAGCCTATAAATACGCAACTTTGCCAAATTTGAACTATCCATCTATCTATTACCGTTGCCGAGATATCCATGGTACGCCTCGAATTCGGAACACCGTGTACCTATAGAAGTAATTAACAAATATTTCGTTGCACTATTATTTCAAGTACCCTGTATATTATCAAATTATTATAATATTGTACTGTCACCGAAACTAAAGGTGTGTGAAATTTCAGCCAAATCGATTAAGAGTGAATTATTTCTAATTCAGCCGGCAAGATTTTGATCCAAACATGCATACAAACATTGCAAGTTAAATAAAACTTTTAAGAACACGTTCGTAAACAAAATGTTGCCAAAGACAGTTATAGGCAACTAAATGTAATTTAAAACCGCCAGCGCCACCGCACAAACATTAACAGGAATGCAGAATATGTATTTTCGAGTGTCAGCAATGCCTTACGCCTTGGGGACTCCCCGATTAATATAAATACAGCGTTGCCAAATGTACCATAACATGATACACGTATTGTATCATAATTTAACTGTAAACTCAGATTTTGTCTTTTATTAAAAAAAAATCCCTATTTTCTAGCAGTGGCGGCTCGTGAGATTTATTATTGGGGGGGCACAAAAAATATAATAGAAAAAAGTGTGATTAAGCCTTATTTAAATGTAAAGTCCATTCTTATGTCCTTTTTATTAGAAAACGAATCAGTCACTTTATTATCAAAGTCAGGTATAGATTGTATAATTTTTTTTTCAATTGATAAAACAGCTAGGGCATTAAGCCTGTCTTGCAGCATCGTATTTCTCAAAAAAGTTTTTATGCGATTTAATGTTGAAAAACATCTTTCGCATTCAGTTGTTGACATTGGTGTTGTACAAATAATATCTGCGAGTTTGTAAGTTTCTGTAAACACAGTTTTAAGATTATTGTCGGATAAGAACATTAAAAGGGGCAAACTCCTTCAATCCTGCACATATCGTCCCTGTCGTAAATGGCTGTTAGTTCAGTTTTTAATTTACCACTGTCACATCGAGTCCAAGCTGTAATTTCGTTCCTAAACAATATGCACACAAAACAAAACAATTTATTTGTGACCGGTCAACCACAAATCCACTGATATTTATCGTAAATATTTTTGTTGAACACCCCATTATATATTCTAGTTTTACTTGAACTTGAATAGTTTATATTTAAATCAGGAGTAGATCGACCATTCTGTTAAACTAAAACTTTCTGTTCAAACGTCAAGGGACCGTTTTCTAAGAGGTAGCGTGAATCCGAATTTATTTCGGATTCCATTATAAGAAATACTTAAATATTCACCAATAATTAAACTTCATAAATTATTAATGCATTTCCGCGCGCAAACCACAAGTCAAAACTGCTTTTACTGAGCTGTAGCTGGAGTTGGAGACACGCAAATTTGTGCCCATCATTCTGCTAAAAATTGCGAACGCCGAGGATGTCCGATGCTTCGCGATTATGGCCTCGAAAGAGCACACTGAGGTTCCCCGGAAATTGTTTTGAGTGCGTTAATGCTTCGATCTCGCAGGTGGCGCAGAAGTAACTTTGAGTATACTTAATGGCAATAGGACATAAACCTCGAATGAAAATAAATATTACAAAAAAATATTATAATTAGAATTAAATAATATTTTAAACAGGGTGGGCACGTTCCCCTGTGCCCCTTAAGACCGGCCGCCACTGTTTTCTAGATATACTTTTACAATAACTTGCTCATATCTCTTTTCAAAGACCATATTATAGGACACATATATTTGGAAATAGGTTAGGAAAGGCGTTTTAATGCTATTTTTAATACTGTGTAACATTACTAATAAGGCAGAGATGGATGATCAATGATCAGACATTATGACATATCCTACCAGCTAGAGTAAAAACCATATGGATGTACATAAGTACATTTAGACAAATAATTAGCGTTATCCAAAAAAAATGTACAATAATTTTTTGTAATATATGTAGGTACGTTAATAAAAAAATAAACCAATATAAAAATTAATGGCAAACTTAAAACATACCGATAGTGGTCCATTGAAATTTAATGGAACATGATTATAACTTACAGTCGGAGACGCGCATAAAGTGACTTAAAATGAAATAACTTATTTATCATTGAATTATATGCCACCGACTGCATGGTATCATTAGGTTTCAGAAGGACATCTATCAATATGTTTTAATTTTGCCATTAATTTTTATTTTCTTTCGGTATTTCTACTTTAATTTTATAAATTACTTGTTTTTCTATGCAGTCAGGTTTTTTGACTTTACTTTTTAGTATAAATCTTTAAAGTTATGAATATTACAAGTTATTTTGGAATCCTTATAATGAAACCGTTAATTTGATACCCATATTGCAATACTCGAACAAAAAAAATTTTTTTAACTTCAAACAAAGGCTACTCACCGCCGAAATCTTGTTTTTTAACGTCACATTACTTTTTTATAGAATCCTTATGAGGGGACCTTTAATTTAATACCCATATTGCAATATCCGAACAATTTTTTTGTCCTAAAGTTCAAACAATGGCGTCTCACAGCCGCCATGTTTTTTTTTTACTTTACCCACCTAAGAGCACTTGGGCTATTCGAATCGAACGGGACCTAATTGCCAAATCCGTCCAGCCGTTTGGCAAATACCAGGTAATAAAGAATATTACATACCTACCACCCACAAAACCCGCAAAAAACCTAACCCTGTTTGCAGTCGGGTAAAAAGGGTTTCAATAACAGTCTTACCTTTAAAAAAATTATTCTCTAAAACTCGTTTATACTTACCTATATAGTGATTAATAACCTTGCCGTGCTAGCCATTTTGGTTTGGGTAAAAATATAAATGATGACGAGCTAGCGCGTTGCTTCCCTCCCCGATTTCGGGAGACGAGGTGGTTCCCAGGGTGTGCTAGCTGACCCAGTGGTTGTGCTAGGCTGTATTAGCTATAACCTTGGTGTGCTAGCATTTTGGATAAAAAATATTAACTGGGGGGGGCTAGCGTTAAGTTGCCCCCCCCCCCCGATTTCGGGAGACGATTATGTGGTTCCTGTGGCTGTGCTAGCTGACCCAGTGGTTGTGCCAGGCTGTATTAGCTATAACCTTGGTGTGCTAGCATTTTGGGTAAAAATATTAACTGGGGGGGGGCCAACTTAACGGACCCTGAAATATACCTGAAATCGCTGGAGGTGAATTGCCGAAAAGGAATAATCCTTGGATGCCATGCTATAACAGCTATGTTGAGCTTAAAAAATCATTTTTAGAATAACAAGAACACAACAGGATCTCTTCCGGGATGCGCCTTTGATTTTTTAAGCACAAAACTCGAAAGAAACGCATATAAAACGACTACAATTTAAATAAAATAGACAGATCGTTTCCCAGCAAAATGGCGGCTGAACTTGCGCGAGGAAAATGGCCGTATTTTCCAGCCAGTTCATGATATAATGCTGTTCTTTGTTGGTTATACTTTGATACCACTGCGATACCGGTATGCTGTGGTTACCTAGCGAAAATTTGTTATTTGTTTCCGAGCATGGAGCACCATCTCTGTGTTACAAAAATAGCCCCTCAACAGTAAATTAAGATGGCGCTGGTGTTCTAGGGGACCGTTTTACTTCATTTTATTAAATATTTATAAAAATGTTAATGAGTATAGTAGTACGGTGTTTATTTTTACTTGTACACAAAACAAGTTTTGTTATGTCTGTTTTTTAAGTACATATTGTTACGTTGTCTGTTACGTTGTCTTGTCTGTAGAGTCTGTTGGTCTGTAAGCAAAAATTAAAACAAAAAATACATGAATTACTTTTTGTTTCCTGTTGGTTATGTCTTGAAAGCAAATAAGCTCTTACATATTCGCGATGTTAAATTTCCGTTAGTTCCAACCCAGTTATAATTTAAACAAATATTAATTTTTTACAAATTTTAGAAATAATTTATATTTTAAGTTAATATTCAATACCTATTTCCCTATTTAAAAACTAACAATAAGTTCTCTATAGAATTAACCTATATACGCCCATACTTCCATTACATCCACATAATCATTGTGCAGTTCAGAGAATTTTCCATTCTCGCGATGATTCATTGTCATTGTTGGAAATTACCATTTCTTCTCAGAAATAATATTTTTAGGACTTGGTATTTAACAAGTTCCAGTAATTTCTGTTGGGATTCATAGGGTTTCTGGAAAACAAGTATAATATTTTCTGGAAGGGTGTTGAATTATAAAGTACATATTTATAAGAGATTAAGAACAGGTTTTGTATTTAAAACTTACTTTATTGGACATACGTTTGGGCTATTACGATAATAAAATTTAAAAGAGCTAGAAGAGAAGCAAATATTTATCATTTTAGGTACCTCGTACTTCTTTGTGTTTTCTTAAAATGTTATGACGTAGTCAAGTGTATGGTGTTATACATAAAAATAAAAAAAAAGAAAATGCATGTTGTAGAACCATTTAAGCATAATTTAAATATTATATGCGTTAAAAATAACCATAATTAGGGGAGATAATTCCCAAAATTTACGCTAGGCCCTTATACTCCGTTAGAGCTGTAGAGGGAATACCTATAGAATCCAATTGGTTGAACGCCTACCACGTGGTTTTCCTTACACCTTAAGAGAGGCTGCACGTCAAAGAAACATGAAACCTGAAACATAAAGCATGAAACATGAAACACGTTTCATGAAAATAGAACAGGGTCAATCAAATAAAAGTCCGCTCACTAATAAAACAAGTGTGATTCATGTGCGTAAAACATATATTATTTATCGTGTTAAACGTGTTTCATGAAATAAGTCGCGTTCCATTTTTGTGTTTCAGTTGCATTGTTTTGGTCAATTAAATACGTGCGTTAAATGAATAACGACCAATAATTTAATACTGTTTTTTTTTCTTTGGTGGGGCTGTACGAAAATTTGTATAATTATAACCTGGAGAAGTAATGATATTGAAATAGCCACAAACGACGACGACAGTATGCACAATTCAGACGATAAGCAAAACACCCAAGACAAACAAGAAGAAATTATGAACACAACACCCACGATCCAAAAAAAAACTGAAAGATCAGCAACAATCGAAGTAGAGACACAACTTCCTTCGAAGGTGCGGATGACGATACTAGAAGAATTTTTCAAGTTTCCATTGTTGACTATACAAATTTTATTTTTGTTTTTTTTTTGATAAGGGTGTAAAAATGAAACGGTTTCGTTTTTCGCAGTTTATTGTTTCATGTTTTATGTTTCATGCTTCGTGTTTCAGGATTCATGTTTTTTTGGTGTTCGGCCTCCCTAATGTTATACAATTTTTACGGTCTTTGGCAATAGTCGTAAAGCAAGTATACTAAGAATACAATTACGTGACACTGCGGCAGACCGTAAGCTATAATATTTTACACTATTTTACACGTAGTTCTAAAATACACCTTCGATAGAAGCGCTGACGTAAAAAAAGTGTAAAGTAGTGTACACTATTTTTGAACAACAAACAGACTCATTGTTAACTTAGCTCTTTGAGCATATAACTACTAGAGGCAGCTTGGCGCGATTGCACCGAGAGCGAGAGAGAAAGTTTGTGGACCTATCGCGCAAGGGTTTTTCTAGCAGGTATATTTTTAAAGGGTTAAGGGTTGCCTTTTTGAAATTTTGTTTAGGAAGGGGCGGACAAAAAATAACTAATAATTTTTCTAGTATCTGGTTAGCCCCTTGTAGGGTAAGTTTAAAAGGAGGCGAAAATAAGACATTAACACAAAATAAAAAACAATTTATAGATAAGGTAAAATAATTTATATTTAAAGTAATAATTAAAAAAAAAATATTTGTCAGAATTAAAACAAAAAAGGAGGAACCAAGAATCGAACCCTAGCGTCTCGGTGCTTATATATTAACTCCTTAAAATTTTTAGACCTAATCTTTAGTTTGGCTAACTAGTCCACATCCTAAATATATACTACTAATATATGCAAATCCCAATGCGTATTTGAATTATAATAATAAGTTTTTTTAGGTCGCAGGTTTTAAGTACGTATGTTGTTGCTAGTTGGATGAATCTTTATATACATACCGCTGTAAAGACGTAAGTCGTTTTGAAAAATCTCTCTAATGTTAAAAATTCTACGTAATAATAATATTCTTGGCAATAAATAGATTTTAGCAACAATCCTTTGTCATAGTAAATGTCTTCCTATCTCAAGTTGGACCGAAAGGGCTCACGGGCCAATCATAAATTCATCTGTGATTTTATTTTTCTGGGATTATTTTAGTGGAAAACATTATTTGGCTTTTTACCAGAATAAAAAAAAAAAATAAAATTAATTTTTTACCCCTTTCAAAAATATAACTAAAAAAAATCTATACAGGGTAGGTCTGTATTGCTTTAAATATTCAAATTGGAAAAAATGTTTTATACAAAATGATTTTGGTTTTTGCTGCTTTATATTTTGCGAACAACGTTATGTATACATGGTGTATTAAAAAACCCGTACAAGGACAAAATTATTTTTTTTAAATGACTCCCTATATTTTTTGTTAAATTTTGTTTTCTACATTAAATTCTAGATATTTTTATCTGGCATACCATATCCCTATATTCAATTGTTTACGAGATATTCTCATTTAAATACAAATTTAGAATAAAAAAATCCGCTCATCTCTTAATGTTGTTTTACGTTTCTATGATTTTAGCGGTTTTTATAGAGTGACAAAACAGCCATTTTAATAATTAATAAGTAATAAGATATCACATGACGAGTGGAAATAGGTAAAAACTTAAACAAAGAAAAACAATTAAAACAATTTTTTTACAGATTAATAAAACTGTCATTTTGACATTTTTATCAATCTCTATAGTATGTATGGTTATTATGCAACAACTCAAAAAACCGCTAAAACCATAGAAACGTAAAACAAAATTAAAAGATGAGCGGATTTTTCCCTTCTAAATTTGTATTTAAATGCGAATATCTCGTAAACACTTAAATATAGGGATATGACGTGCTGAATAAAAAATATCTAGAATTTTATGCAGAAAACAAAAATGTAACAAAAAATATAGGGAGTCATTTAAAAAATTAAGTGTGTTCTTTTACGGAATTTTTAATACATCCTGTATACATACCCGCTGTCTGCAAAATATAGAGCAGCAAGAACCAAAATATTTTTATATAAAACATATTTTTTCAATTTGAATATTTAAAGCAATAAACGGGGGGTCTCACTTCACAGACTTACCCTGTATATAATAAAATAATTTATACTTAAATTATTATTATTTAAAAAAATATTTTACAGAATTGTCGCAAGGGTAGACTTTCCTTTCACACATTTATTATAAATTTAGATTTCTATAGAATTTAAAATAAATGTCTTTTTATTTAAAATTTCCTTAAGTTTTTTGTAAAAATTTACATCAAATTTTTTAAAACTTTTTTTAAAAAATATTTCTTAACGTCTATAAAACACGGGGCAGTTTAAAATTAAATTCAATATGTTAAATTTTTTTTATAAGTTCCTAAATATCTAATGAACAATAAAAAACCATTTTTAATTTTGTATTTTAGCAAATATGCATTTTTTTTTTAAATTTATAACAATAAAAAATATTAAAAACATTAATATCCTATTCAATATTTATAAAATATAAAACAATCAATATATTTTGTACTTTTAATAATAAAAAATTCTAAAAAATATTTATTTTATAAATTTTGTAGTTACAAAAAAAAAAAATTTTTATTTATATATTTTTTTAAAGTGCGTGAAAAAAAAATTAAATTTTTTTTTAAAAAATTATTTACTTTGTTAAAAAAAGATGGAGCTGGCTCCCCCCTTTAAAGAAAGGGCTTTAAAAAAAGAAAACCATGTCACCCGGAAAAGGAACATAAACATGGGAGCCTGGTTTGCTCCTTAAAAAACCCATGCTCAAAGTAACTAAAAAATTAAAAGAAGACTTTGACTCGCAAAAATTAAAGGTGCCAATAAAAAGATATTTTACTGTTTAGGTATTCTTTCCACTGAGTGACGTAAATATGAATTATGAATTTTAACAGTAACTTTCAAAATAATCAGATATGTTAAGGTTTTCAAATATTGAAGTTTTTTCGGCTTTTTTTAAGTCCAGTTTTTAAAAACCCTAATGTGTTTTTACGTTTGAGTTAACTTTTATGTTTTGCAACTATACATGACAGAAAATCTGTATACATTTATTATATTTAAAATAAACAACTTAATAGAAACGGAAAAACGTTTCACTGGTAATCTTCTTTTTAGCATTAAGAATTAATATCGTGAAAAAACATTTAAAATTGTTTCTTTCCCGTTTTGCCTACTTTGGGAATATTGGATTTCCCACCCTTCTCAATCTAAGATGTTTCCCCTTTTGGTTTTTTTTTTTAGTTAAAAACCCTTTGCAAAAAATTTTTTGGATCGCCCCGAAACGACGGCGAAAAAAAATCTTTCTTTGGAATACATCACGCATGGGTTGGGGGGAAACCTTCGAAACAAAAGTTATAATGAAAATCTGGCGCTGCATTTAAAGGATATTATCTTTTTTTTTTCTTTGAGACTCTTTTACGGGTTTTTTAAGTACTTAATTTTTAATTGATCTCTAATCGGTTTAAAAAAACTTACAATATTTTTTTTTTAATATAATTACTTAATTTTTATAAAGATGAAAAAAAATCTAAAATTAACAGGCGACTTTTTTTGGGGACAGAGATTGAAATGAAAAAAAAATTAAATATCCGGAGGTATGACTACTAAGCTTGGTTATTTTAAAATTACTCCAAGTTTGGGTAACCCGGGGCAAACCGATTACACGTGTTTCACCCTTGTTGGGAATGGTCACACGAATTTGGGGAGACACCTTGACTGTGGAGCTATTAAGAACAACTATAATCTAATACAGCTGAACGTTAAACAACTAGCGCCATCTCGTCAAGTAATTCCAAAACAACCAAT
>JAHBCN010020839.1:0-14690 GCA_019359885.1 Listronotus oregonensis | reverse complement strand
TTTTAAATTTATTTTAAATTTTTATGTTTGTTTAAGGTTTTATTTGTTTTTTTCTCTTTAATATTAATTATTTTTTATATAGTTTATATTTATAACCCTGTTGGTTGCCTGTTGGGCTTGTATTAATAAATAAATAAATAAATAAAATTTTAAAAAAAGTTACAAAAGTAGTTATGTTAAAACTACATTTTTTTACACTTATTAAAACAGGTAGTGGCAAACTGGGAAAAGATAAATATATAAAAAATATTTATTAAAATTTTCAGTCGACTATCAGATTGAACTATAAAAGTCATTCTTTCAGCACTGACCAAAGATTTTACTTCATAAACCAGAATGATAACACATTAACCGATGAAATATGCTTCCAATAATTTAAGCATGAAATGTACATCAAATGATTTTCATATATATATATATATATATATATATATATATATATATATATATATATATATATATATATATATATATATATATATATATATATATATATATATATATATATATATATATATATATATATATATTGTGACAAGTTAAACAGAAAAATCCAATATTGGGGTATCGTCAGGGGGGCAGAATGGTTGAAATACATTTAGATAGTTTAGCGATTAAAAAAAAAAAAAGGATGTAAGCGACCTCAGTGCTATATATTCACATTTTTTTACATATGGACAATTTTAAAAAAAGGCAACCAAAGAATTAAATTTTAAAGATAATGACTCTTTTTAACTAAAGTTACCCTATGATTGATTATTTAGTGTTTGTTTGAATTAACATATTAAATCATTTTTTTTGTTATTTTAAAAAAAAATGTAAAAAGATGAGATGGTTGAATCGGACAGTATTTGCACTGTCGAGCAGCCTTCATGTGACAAGGGGCTGCTGGACATAAAACCCTCTGGGGGAGTGTGCCTCGGTTTCTGCCTCAAGGGGATTTTTGCCTTTTTTAATATAGAATGTTAACGGGGTAACAGCCAACATCGGCATTGGGGACAGACGAGTGACGGGTTGGTTTTCTTTCTTTTGTTAAATAACAAGATATGATAATGGATAGAAAAACTCCCTTGGGGCAGACAATGTATGTAATATATTAATTTTAAAGGGAGTTTTAATTAAAGGTCAACAAAAAAATGGAAATTTCATTTTTCTTTCAAAAATTTTTGAATATATGTTGCGTCAGCCACTTGGGTACAGACAAGTGAACGACACATAATCTTTGAAAGCACAAGGGAAGTAAGGGGAGAGAGAGGTATTGGCACCTAGAGGCGACACTACAATAATTTTAAAAATAAGAAAGAAATACACAAAATTACAATAAAAGTATTTCGACAATGGTATAGGTGCCCCAATTTTTCCTTTTCAGTCGACACTGGGCATGTCACATATGCTTCCCCCTTTCAATTCAGCCATCCCTTCTACCTTCAGTAATTAAATGTAAAGCAGACCTGCTGCTTGTGGGTCCAACCAATGACCCGGACAACAAAATGTCGGTCAACTTTTGTTGATCAATCATAAAAAAATAACATGTGTTGTATTTATAAATTATACTAGATAAATGGGGAAATTTGATAAGTTATATAGGATTGCTTCACAATTAACTCACTTTGCACGTAAGTTATTAAATTTTTTTTTTTTTTTTTTTAATTTTTAAAGTTTTTGGAATTTTTTTTCATAAAATTTTTTTATATTAGTTTTTGTTAAAATCACTCTGTTTTGTTGCTTATAAAAAAGAAAAGATTTTTGTATCTTAACAAACTGTCTCTGTATTGTAGCCTTGAAAAAGGAATAAAGTTTTCCGAAAGCTCGGCGTAGTAGAAAAGAGTTTTCTTAAGCCCACCTGATCGATACCCCAATATTGGATTTTGCTATATATATATATATATATATATATATATATATATATATATATATATATATATATATATATATATATATATATATATATATATATATATATTTGTTGTTAGAAAACATAAGGTATACAGCTATTCCAAAAAAGTGCTCCCCGGGTTTTTTTTTAATTCTTATATTGAGTTTAGAAAGCAAAATTTCTGAAAAAAATTAGATGAAAAATTATATTGCCTAACAGAATATCTTGATTGAGAACTTAATAAGTGGAGATATTTTTAAATACTCTGCTTTATGATATAGTCATATCATGATTATTAAGTTTGTAAATGTGTTTTTTTACAACTTAAAACTAGAAATACTTTTAATGCTCTCATATATTTCTTTTCTGTCCAACAGATGGTTCAAAAGATTTTTTTTTTACTTGAAAAGTAGGCTAGTTTACACAATTAAATTAAGGACTATGTATCTTAATTAAGGACGAAAAATATTTTTTTAAAATTAAATTATGAGGTGTATAATCAAAACAAAAACTTTTTTGCAATATGTTTTTTATTAATAAAACGATAACAAAAATTCCTAATTTTTGTTGAATTGTCACGTGACATAACTTTTTCTTTCTGCTCTATTTTGCAATTTTTGAAGGCAAGAAATCTAATTCTGATTTGATATAAGTAGGAAGGTGAAATAGTAGTTAAAATGTGGAAATATGATTGTTTAAATATAACTCTTTGTGTTTGTGGAAATATAAGAGGAGCGCATCAAATAATTTACCTTTAATGCTGTAATACCAATAACTTGACTCAATGATTTTTACTACATAAAACTACTGTTTTTCTTTTTAGAAAACAGTCATGCTCTTTGATCATATACTGACTAGAGGCAGCCTTGCCGCTTGGCAATGATGACAACATGCTAAAGAAAACAAAAATCAAACATAATCTTCCTATCTCTTACTTTAACTTCTGATTGGTCGACGGGGAGAGACCCACCGATCAACTAGCGCGTTTGAGCGAAAAGGAAGGTTATATTATACTGTTCTGAAATGTAAAGGCGCATAAACATGTTGGTAGGAATCTACTAGATCTGATAAAAGAAAGCGGGTTAAGATATTGCCTATCTTTATTAAAAATGCATGCCAACTTTTAAACGAGTTTCACTGTAAAAATTGATTTACCTAGTCCACAGTAAAAAATTTTTACATTCTGTAAAGTTTGTGATGATACATTCTTAAACTTGGACAACATATAGTGTATTCCTTTTAATTTGTAAAACCGTTCTTTAAACTGTCAAGACCTGTTCTACATATTGCTTTCAATTTAAAAGGAACACTTATTGACCCTTTAAGAATGGTTTAGAACGGTTCTACTAAATGACTTCAATGTAAAAGGAACACTTATTGACACTTTAAAAACGGTTCCAGAATGGTTTTCTAAGTTAAAAGGAATACACTTTTAAAGAAAGTAGAGGAAAAACAGTTAAACATCTTAAAATGTCATAACTACTAATTCGTTCATAGAATTCATAAAATCTTATTTTGTACTATCAAACGGCAAAAAAAGGAAACTATGATGCTACTTTTAATTATCTGAAAATATATATTAAACATTAAACCACCAAGTATCAAATACTCAGTTTAAGATGTTTTAAGGACAGATATAATGTATTGGACATTATGGAAGGCACACGTAAATGTATTTGTCTATTTTGCTTACTAATGTCCTCATTTTTGTATTTATTTGACAAATTCAAAAATTACAAGTTTTTTACTTTTGTAATAAAAAACTTTACTGGAAATAGTTTTTAGTCTTAAACTGGGATATAAATAAAAAAATAAAAATAAAGCAACTGTTTTTAAAACAGTTGTCTGAACTCTATCAAACATTTTGGTCTAATTATAAATGATAAGTTGACATGGAATGGCTTTGCAAAAAAATAACACCAATGATATGAGCTTTGTATAGGTGCTTAGATTATCTTAATAATTCAAATCGCTATTTAATCTATAATGCACACATTTCATCAAGTCTGAGATATCTTATTTCTATATGGGGCACATGCAGAATACTAACTTTTAAAGAATACAAATATTTTTTTATCTTTTATGACGGCCCACAAAGGATTGATGCCTAAGTACTAGAGTAGCGATGGTCAACGCATTTTTCCCCATTTCCGTCAACGCTGTCCAAGCACTGAAACGTGCAATTATTGTATTTCACAGCACTTTTTAGACCACGCGGTAGTGCCATGTCTCCCCGGCTGGGAATTGAACTAGGGTCGCCTGCGTGGCAAGCAGGGACTCTGTCTACTACACCACCGAATAGTATTACAAAACCACTAAAGCACTTTTAGAACGTCTACTGAGACACTATATAGAGAACTAAACTTAAATTCGATAGGCAAGGGTGGATTTACGCAAAGGCTGAGTAGGCTGAAGCCTAGGGCGGCAAATTTACGATTAATTTATAAAAAAAATGTAATCATAAATTCTAATGAAGTAATTAATGATTTTGCAGAAAAAAAGTTTCACAGAAAAAATGTTAGTATAGGGTTTTGCCTATAATTAAATAATAATAGTTAAAAAAAAATTATTTGGTTTTAACAATTTAATTTATGTTTTGTTTTTATATTATAAAATTTGTTTGTTTTAAAGTTATTTAATTTTCAGTATGTTTTTAAATTTGTTTATACATTTTTTATAAGAAGTACTAGTAAAGTTTACATTCTTTTATTGCAAAATTTTTCGTTCTGATATCCAAAAAATATTGAATTATCGTACAGAGATTTTTTAAAAAAGATTTACATTTGTCCTGATACGAGGGGTAAACCACTTATCATCAGGGTGTACAAAGATTTCAGGGACTTCCCAAAATATTCAAGACTTCCCCGAAAAAATCGGGACAGGACTGTAGACCCAAAGATTTCCTAAGACTTCCCAAGATTTCCCACAATTTCCAAAGATATCCTAAGACATCCTAAGACTTCCTAAGATTTCTTAAGACTTCCCAAGATCTCCTAGTATAATATAAGATATCCTATAGATTTCCCAGATACCCCAGGCATATTTAAGACATTCGTCATATGAATTTTAAAATTTATAAAAATCGAGTTAAAATGTATTATGCTTCTCTATAATCCTATGCAATATTAGATTTTATTAGGCATATTTAAATTACGGCAATCTCGCAAATACATTTGGGCTTGGAAAAAAAATAGAAATAACTTGTTTTTAATACCATAATAAAGTATATATATACACAGCCATACAAAAAAAAAGTTAAAAGTCCGAAAGACTTGACCATGGTATCTTTATGTTTTTGGGTTCACTGAACCCGAATCCGGGGTCAGTTTAACCCTATTAGGTCAGGGTCAAGTTCATTTCAAGATCAAATCTGCAAAATAACGCAGCCCAATGAAAAAATGTTAAGGTTTGAAAGACTTAACCATGATATCGTTATGTTGTTGAGGTCGCTGAATCCGGGGCCAGTTTGACCACATCATGACAGGGTCAAGGGCACTTCAAAGTTAAATCTGCAAAATTATTTGTAATCAAATTTGAAGAGTGTGTACTTATGTTTTTGAGGTCGCTGAGTATGAATCCGTGGTCAAGTCTGGCAAATTTAATCTTGAAATATCTCGTGAGCGTGACCCAATAAGGTCAAACTGATTCATATTCAGCGACCTTAAAAAATTAGTATACACTCTTTAAATTTGTTGTCCTTGACCCTGACCTGATGGGGTCAAACTGACCCCTAATTCGGATTCAGCGACCCCAAAAACATAAAGATACCATTTTTAAGTCTTTCGGTACTTTAGGTCACGATCAAGGCCATTTTAAGGTCAAATCTGCAAAATTAATAGCAACCAAAGTTGAAGAATGTGTACTTTTATTTTTGAGTTTCCTAAATCCGAATCCGTGGTCAGTTTGACCTCATTAAATTTGGTTGCGATTTGACCTTGAAATGCCACTGACCCTGATCAGATGGGGTCACTGACCACCAATTCTGATTCAGCGATCCCAAAAACATTAAGATACCAGGGTAAAGTCTTCCAGACCTTCAACTTTTTTTTTGGTGGGCTGTGTTATCGTTTCAATTATCTAAATACTAAGTTTTAAACTTAAGTAACCTATCAGAACTTATTTTTTTAGGTTTCTAACTGAAAAACCAACAAAAGGTAGATTTTTTTACTAATTTTTGTACCCCGTTTATTTGTATACTTAAAAAATTAATAAAATTTTTTTGTTACTTCCGAAGTATTCAAAAATTAATTAATCTTTTAAATTTATTGTTTTATCACAAAAAGCCCAAATCTGTTAGTTTTGAAAGACCATTTAAATTGTCTACTACTACGGAGTTTGCACATATATCGTCATCGCCAAGTAATGTCTACATCAAGATCTAACGAATTTGAGGAATTAAATATAATATCTTTGTAAAATGAATTATTTTTGACAGGTATTCCCATTCCCAGCAATACTTTTTGCACTGTTTAAAGCCCGATTAACAATATTTTCAATAAATTCATTATTCTTAAGTTTAAAATCATGTGTTCATAGAAACGGATGCACACGAGTTGTATCACCCATTCTTGAAGTGGATTGCTCTTATGGAAATATAAATTTATCTGATACGTCATTTAAAATGTATTGCAAATTGTGAATTCTTGTTAGCCTGTTATTAAGCGTACTAAAATTCACAACAGTGGAGTATGGTTGGCTCTTGTACAGCCAAGGAACAAAACTAAAGTTGGAACCATCTCTATAAAGGCTAAAAATATTTATTAATGAGTTAGCGTTTATTTCTATGCGTAAGTAACAGTTAACTGAAATAAAGTTTTTATTGAGTGGATAATTAGTTTCTTTTAACCATGCTCTCCAAATTCGTAACACAAACACCAAATGCCACATTAAATATATCCTTTCTTCAGTTATATGCAGTAACCAAAAAGACTGCAGTATATTACTAATCAATTTTAAGTATAGTTGTGTTGATTTTCTTTCAGGAACATACTTAGAAATACTAAACAACTCTACCGATCAAAAATTCATTTTATCTAAGAATTGATATCACTTTTTTCTTATACAATACGACGGCTTCTGGTCTTTCGATTTTTGTTGGTTAGTAGTCATACCTCGGGACCAGGGCCGAAGCGGTCTCATTGTAGAAAATCTTTTCTGCCGGGTATACTTATCAAGAACTTTTTTAAACATGAATCTGCCCATAATGTAGAACATATTTAAAAATATATTGTTTGAAATAAACCACTTTTATTAAAAGGTTATATTAAAGATATCTTAAAGAACACGGAATAAGTTTTGTTTGTTTAATATTTATAAGATAGATGATTTATAGGCGAGAAAATTTATTTTTTTAATCTGACACAGAAAAAGGTAGTTTTAAGAAACAAGCCATTTCTTTAATTTACTGTCACAGTATACAGAAAAAATAATTAAAAAATGCTTTATAAACATAGATGTGTTACCAAAAATAAATTTAAGATTAAATTAATACATATTTAATACCAATACATGTTTAGTTTTAATTAACTTATCAAGAATATGTACTAAATATTAAATATTTAAATTAAATACTAACACAGCAACTATTCCCTTGTGAATTTAAATCACAAATGCAGCAAGAAAGGAGGAAATATGCAATAAGATAGCCAAAGATTTCCACAAAATGGTTAAAGACTTCCTTGAAATATCGGGGATTTCCAAAGACATCCTAAAGATTTTAAGAGATTTCCCAAGATTTCCTAAAGATTTCAAGAGATTTTCCAAGATTTCCTTAAGATTTCATAAGATTTCCAGAAATAACCTAAAGATAGCCAAAGACTTCCCCGATTTCAAAGGATTTCCAGGGATTACCCAAAGATTGCCCTTTAAGTGTACAAAGACATCCCAAGACTTCCTGCAGTGGTTTACCCCTCGTCCTGATACTAGGTTTAACCTATATAGGGGCGAAGTCTCAGCGCTAACATTGGGATATGTATAATTTGTATTTCTTTTAAGGATTGTTTTTGTTCAATTAGGATGTAGCTTTTTTTTTTAAAGACAAACTATGATATATGAATACTATTACTACTACTAACTATTAGACAAACATTGTGATATTTTACTACTATAAGACATGCCTTTAAAAAAAGACTTTGTGATCTTTAATAAATAAATAAAAAAAAATAAAATATTTGGAAAAAAAAACTAATTTTGAACATTTTTAAAGGACATATTAAATTTGACGGTGTAAAAGTCACATGGCTGTTCACTTACATATCTTTGGACATCACTTTTAAAGCAAGAACTGATAGCAAAATTAAACTTTGTCCTAAAATATATTTAAACATCCATAAGATGTGTCACACTATATATATCTCTCTGTATTTTAGTGTCCAATGGATCAAAAGAGCAAATAGGGACTGCTGAAGGCGCTACAGGGTCAGAAGAATTTGAACCATGGCGGACACAACAGCAAAATTCTGCAGCCCACACAGCCTACGGTGCATCAGTCCCGATTTCAAGTGCCACCGACATTTACAATATGAGCACAGCAGGTAATTTCATATGTACAGTACTGGACACAAAAGACTTGGCACTTTTCATAACTTTTACCACAGACAATATGAAAACAATAGTTACATGTAAAGTACTGTACTAGCTAAACATTTTTTATCTTCGTAGGTAACTACTGCTCGGTCACAATTTAATTTTGCAGCGAAATAAATTAAATTTATCTTTAAATTGATTACTTTTAGTGGAGTTTGGCTAATAAATATGGTTATTTTTAAATTAAAAAGGATAAAAATATGCCAAATATGATACTTTCTACTTAAGAGCTTTATTTGATCATTCATGTTAAAAGTGTTATGAACACATTGACCCTAAAATATGATAAAACCCCGAAGTGCTACCATTTATAGGGATGCATTTTTAAGATACTGGTGAGTTTGTTATCTTTTCAGTTTTTTTTTTAATTCTAGCTTAAATTCTTGTTCAAAATTAAAGTTCCTATCGAAATACTACCTTCTAAAGCAAAAAAAAAATTTTTTTTAAATCAAGTAAAAAAAAAAAAAGATTTTTTTTTTAATTTGTCCCCATAACTTTATTCCATGCGAATTTAGATATAGGTATTGCTGGTATTGCTAGGTAGAGATCGAACGCTGTTAGAACAACACCGATACGTCACGGTTTTATATCAGTTTGCCATATGAGACCGTGACGTATCGTTGTTGTTCTTACAGCGTTTGATCTCTATGTATCATGTTCTTTAAAACGGTTTTTAATAAAATTCTTTAGCATTTGTAGTAAACGTTTTTTTATGAACTTTCAACGTTGGCTACTCTCAACTAGGGTTGGAAAACTTTGAAATATAGACAAATATACACCTTGGGTCACACCTTCTGCGTCACAAGGTTTGCTTAAAAAATAGTCTGTAGATGTACCAAAGTATGTAAATACTCTATGTTCTGCAAAATATGTATGAACGTCAATTGTGAGAACGATGATGTAACTGAATTATTAGAAGAAGCTTAAGAAGATGCCGACAAACCATTTAAAAAATAGGGAAAAGTGGATTATTGATAAAATTTTAAAATTTAAGAAAATATGCTAAAGATTAGAAAATTTTTAAAAGGAATATCTCGGTTTTAATTAACTAGGGATCGACCGATATCGATATCGGTATCGGTATATCGGCCTATATCAGCATCGGCCCAATAAAAATATTAATAATAGCTATTTTAATTGATGGGGATTTTTTAAAGAAATTAATAAAACATAACCAAACAAATAACAACATAAGTGTATTTTTATTTCAAAAATACAAAAATACAATTAAAATGAAAAAAGCTTAACTAAAAAAAATAAACAGTTATATTTAATACTTAAAGTTAGGTTTCTGGGCTTAGACGATTTCTTGCGCTTTCATATAGGTTCCCAGCTGAAGAGATTAGCTGTTCAGTAGCCACACTACTTGGTGGAGGTGCTAAATATGATATTGCACATTTATATAAAAATGGAAAAATGTCTTTTTTATTTGCCCACTAAGTCAAAGGATCTTCATTTTTTGATATTTTGGCTAATTCAATGTTCCTCATTAATTTTAATAATTAAATCATTGGTGGCCCCTTCCTAAAGGCGATTTACTTTCGGGCATACTGGTAAATTCCTCAAGGCTATTTGAAAACAAACTATGAGGTAGGTAGGTAGGTAGGTTTAAAGTAAGTGGGTATAACACCCTTCCACCGCGACCGATCGGTCTATTGTGGCTCACACCCTTTTATATTTCTCCAGACTCCAGACTTCTAATAAATCTGATGATCCTGTTGGGAGAGAGATCTTTCACCTCCCCCGGTAACAAGGTGTCATTGCCGAGGATCGGAATCTTAGTCGTGCCATTGCTGGGCACGAACACAGTATGTGTTCTGCCGATTCATCCCCTCCATGCACATGCGGCACTTGGCGTCTTCCGCTAGTCCGATCTTGTGCATGTGGTATTTCAATCTGCAGTGTCCTATGAGGAATCGAGTCAAGTTTCTTGGTTTACTTCTTTTGATTTCTTAGCAATTTTTGCTAGAGGAGCATCATCATCGTCACTCATATCGGAGCTATTATTACTTTCTTCCAGGTTTGTTGTATTGGAGTATTGTATTATGATTTCATTTTTTAAATCTGTATAGGTTTTTTGCGATAAAGCATTGTCAAAAAACATGTTTTAAACCTTGGGTCTAATAAAGTGGCTAAAAGAAAATTTCTATCAGTGAAGTAGTCTTTGCACCTTTTATTTAAAGAATTTTCAAGCTCATTTTTAGTAGTCAATCGGCCGAGTGATGATCGCGTTGTTAAATTTAGCAATGGACTTAGCGATTGTTCAAAGTTAACAACGGTTTAGAATGTTTAACAAAACGTCATTGTCAGTGTTATTCAATAATTTTAGTAGGCAACCTGTCAAAATCTGACATTTTGTTAAACATTCTAAACCGTTGTTAGCTTTTAACAGTTGCTAAGTCCATTGCTAAATTTAACAACGCGATCATTACTCGGCCTTTAGTAAGTTTTTTGCTAGTTCCTACTGTGTCATATCTTTTAAAACTGGATCATCCATTATAAATATACATAAAGCGTCTTTTTGTTCTACCAAGCGTTTCAACATATAAAAACTTGAGTTCCATTTTGTAGGTACATCCTGATATTAAGGGTCCTGTGAATATTCTTTCGTCTATCGCAAGGCAAAGAGGAGTGACTAAAATGAGTTGCTCTACGCTTCGTTTTTGCCAATAAATCTATGATTGAGCGTTGACTTTCTTATTATTCGGGCTAATTGTATTGTTCGAGTGGATGTAACGTCGCGCGTCGGCTTCATATGGTCACCGAGCGATGCCAAATTTGGGGATTCACCGAATATCGAGTTTGTAAGGTATTCTTTTAAGCAGTGTTGAACGGTACAGATCCATAATAAAAAAAGATTTTTTTAAATTTTTTTTGTCGAAATTACGTATAGTTTTGTATAAAAAAGGTTTTTTAGTTTTAATTTTTATTTTTTTTTTAAGTTTTATTTTTGTAATAATCAGCTGTTCTTTTTGATTATTATAATAAAATGATAAATAAAACAACTTAAAAATGCGTTTGGTTTTTATTTTTTGTATGAACAAATACATTTTAAGTGTTAAAATTTTAAAACTCTTTTTTAAATTAATTATGATTTAAAAAAAATCATAATAATTAGAATTATGATTTTAATCGCGATTTTAATCATCTCAACCCTGAAAGAACATGATAGCAGCATTTTTTCCTGTAAAGTAATACCTATACCTAAATTTACGTGGAAAAAAGTTATGCGGCAAAACAAAAGAATTTGCATTTTCGTTTTTTTTTACATTTTTTGATCAAAAAAAACCTTTTTTGCACCAGATGGACGAGAAAGGAGGGACTAAACATAAATCCCTCCAGATCAGCCATAGTTGCCTTCACCAAAAGGAGAAATCTAGAGGGCTTAGGACGCCTGAACCTACGAGGTGAAGCAATCAAGATTGTGGGAGAGGTAAAATATCTGGGTGTCATCCTAGACTCTAAACTTACCTGGAACCAACATTTTCAGAAAACAAGAAAGAAAGCGGAGATGACCCTTATGTTAATCAGACGCTCTCATGGGAAAACATGGGGCCTTAAACCAAACGTGGTTTATTGGTTATACACCATGGTGGTAAGGCCTATGACAACATACACATCACTGGTATGGTGGACAAAAATGCGACAGACCTGCTGTTACAGAACTGGCCAAGGTACAGAGATTTGCTTGCTTAGCTCTAACAGGAGCAATTAAAACAACCCCAACAGCAGCCATGGAATGTCTCTTAGACCTTCCACCACTTAACCTTATAGTGATGGGAGAGGCAAGAATGAGCTACTTTGACTGCAACAAAACCTACTGGTGTCTACGCTAGTTTGGGACACAACAACATACAAAGTCAGGTTGGCGGCAACATCCTGGACGAAAGAACACACCAGATGATTCCCCAATACTCATTCAACAAAAACTTCGAGGTAAAAATTCCAGATCGAAGTGAGTGGCAGCAACCCGATCTCCCGGCACGGTTGGAGACATCATCTGGTATACGGATGGTTCGAAAACCGAGCAGGGAACTGGAGCGGGCGTGTACAGTGAAATGAGGAATTCACAATTCTCCATTCCACTAGGAACACACAGTTCTGTATTTCAAACAGAAATATATGCTTTACTGCACTGTGCAAAAGAAAATAACAGGAGGGCTTACAAAAACAAGCGGATCTGCATAATAACAGATAGCCAAGCGTCACTAGGGTCACTAGTAAACTCCAAGGTGACGTCCAAGCTGACATGGGAATGCCAAAAAGAACTGGAGGTCCTGGGAGAACGCAACAGAGTAACTCTCCTGTGGGTACCAGGACATTCGGGAATAGAAGGCAACGAAAAAGCGGATGAGCTAGCGAGACATGGATCATCCACACCATACTTTGGACCAGAACCTGCCCTTGGAGTGACCAAAACCACAGCACGAGGGCAAACAAGGGAATAGATCCGAAACAAACACAAGGAATACTGGGAGAACCTCGGTAGAATAAGACATGGAAAGGGGTTCATAAGGGGCCCATCCAAAAGAACAAAGGAAGAACTACTCAGGCAAAGTAGAAAAAGACTTCGCATAACAGTAAGGTTGCTAACAGGGCACGGTAACCTAAGAGGACACCTACACAAGATAGGCTCATACAATGGGGACCCAAGTTGCAGAATGTGCGACGTGGGGGAAGAAACAGCCTACCACATACTGTGTGAATGTGAAGTGTTAAATCACAAAAGACAGGCATTATTTGGGCAACCGAAAATAAGCCCACAGGATTATATAAACCAACCAGTCTAGGGGTTATACAGACTTGTAGAAGGAACAAGACTAATGGGAGAATTAGTATAAAAGACAACGGAAGATTAGGCACAAAAAGCCCAAGAGGCTGCGTTGCCTCCGGTAGTGAAAGACGGCTCCCAAGAAGAAGAAGTGATATGCTAGTGTCATATCTTTTGAAACTGTATCAACCATTATAAATATACTATCACAAGCCAAAGAGAAGTAAGTAAAATGAGTTGCTCTTCCCTTCGTTTTTGACAATAAATCTATGATTGACCATTGACTTTCTTATTATTCGCGTATTGCTAATTGTATTGATCAAGTGGACGTAAAAATTTGGGGATACACCCAATATTGAGTTTGTACGGTATTTTTTAATGCAGTGTTGAACGGTAACGCTATATTTGTATTTTTTTTTTCAAAAATTTCTTAAAAATTAATCGATTTTAGCTAATTTTCGCAGTAAATTATCCATAATAAAAAAAGGTTATTTATTTATTTTTTTTGTTTAAATTCCATATTTTTTTCTATTAAAAAGGTTTTTTTAGGTTTAACTTTTATTATTTTTTAAGTTTTATTTTTGTAATAATCAGCTGTTTTTTGATTATTATAATAAAATGATAAATAAAACAACTTAAAAATGCGTTTGGTTTTTATTTTTTGTATGAACAAATACATTTTAAGTGTTAAAATTTTAAAACTCTTTTTTAAATTAATCATGATTTTTAAAAAAATCATAATAATTAGAATTATGATTTTAATCGCGATTTTAATCATCTCAACCCTGAAAGAACATGATAGCAGCATTTTTTCCTGTAAAGTAATACCTATACCTAAATTTACGTGGAAAAAAGTTATGCGGCAAAACAAAAGAATTTGCATTTTCGTTTTTTTTACATTTTTTGGTCAAAAAAAACTTTGATAGGTAATTTAATTTTAAACATTTTTTGCATTGACATTTATTAACAAAAGTGCATAGAATTCCAGTTGAAATTAAAAAACTGATAGGTGGATAAATTCACCCCCATCTTAACACACACCTGTAAATTTAGGGTCAATTGAACACATGGAACAATAAAACCCTTTAACGAAGCAGTTTGTTTTACCCTCTTTTTTTGGATATAGTCAACATAGGCGTGCGCAGGGTAAAGCTGGTGTGGGTGCCGAGATATTAATAATGATAATAGTAATAATAATAATAATAATAATAACATTAATGAAGTGAATAAAACTGGATACGATACATTTCACACATTTGAATCTAAGGATTGTAATTTTTAAATCGAATCTTATCAAATAATAATTTTCATATTTTAAATACAATTAAAATACAAACAAATTAAATAAAATCTTTTTCAGACTAGTGGGGGTGCCACGGCACCCTGTGCGCACGCCTATGATAGTCAATAGCCTATCTTTTAACCATTTGTATACTAAAGTTGTTTTATTTTGATTGA